>APFE030534010.1:1781-20631 GCA_000404065.3 Pinus taeda | reverse complement strand
AATAGAAAACAACCACATGGCAATAAATATATATATAGCGATAGTATATCCAATTAAATATGCATCAAATTTGCAGAAGGACAGACTTTTAAATCCTGTGAGAACGGAGCTAAGGTTCTCAGTATCATGCTAGGGTCTGTAATAATAAACATTCCACATGAGTTGAAATTCCATATACGAATTTAAATATCAACATTCAAAAGTATTGTAATACAGGGCAAATATTACAACGTTACTGAAAGAAAATGGAGCAAAAGCCGTAAAGAACCCGACCCTATCCATTATATAACAGTCAAATATACTTCAGACTCCAAGACTCTTACAGTAACGTAAAAAAAAAAACAAAGATTTATACTCTAGTCAGTGAAATCGGGAATCCAGGCTATTTGGGTATTCCCGTAGACATCCTACAAATCAAATAAAAATTGTCTACAAGCAGTATAACTCAAACGGGACCAGTCGGAGGCATTAAAACCTAAGGGCGTGCCAAGCCTTGACCATGGTTGTTCAGGGGTAGAGAGCCCATTTAATCTTTGAGAAAATTCCATAGGTACCCCGTTCTGGGTACTCCAGCCAATACCTTTAAATCTGGAAGCAAGTAAAATAAAAATAAATATATCTATATATTATATATATATATATATAATATATAATATATATATATATATATATATATAAACCCTGAAACGATGGCTAACAAGCATGAATACCCTTGACAACATACATGCGGCGTATGGAGACTTACCTGGTGAGCGACGCAGAATGACGAAGTTCTGAAGGCCTTGTCATTCTCCATAGAAGAGGGCACCTCGTCTGTGGAGTCCTCCTTCACACATTCGAAAGCACAAAAAAAACTATTAGCAGTCATAAACTTAACTGTGCGACATTGCGAGGAGGGAAAGAAAACCAATTAAAAAAAAATCGGTATAAGTTGAATACAACGAATAATTTCACCTGCATACAGAATTCCGGAAGCACTGGATGGTTAGCTCCTGGACAACAAGTAGGGTCTCGGATGAATAGTTAACAGGTGAACCCCGGAGCACAGAGAGGCGAAGCCAAACTGGAACTGGCGCCAAACCCAAATGGATAGAATGAGAATTCGAGCCAACATAACATTGTACACAAAACCCTCAGGTAAATCTCCACCCTCGGATCCAGATTTGCCGAACTGTTGGAGATAAGCAAGGATCGAGGAGCGTAGCAGCTGAGGGTACGATGCCATGCCAGATCACATGTTGTTGCAGAGAATGGATACGGAGCAAGCCAGGTGTTTAGTGTAGGAGAAACCGGCTAACCACTGATTTAATGCAAACCAACCACCATTTCTCGGAATATAACTCCGGTCACCTGAAACATAAATCCAACGCATGTAACCGGAAAAGGTTACACACAGATAATTCGTGATGTGGCGTTATGTGGGGCTGAGTGGGTGCACTACAGTAAAATAAATAATTTTTTTTTTTTTTTACTATGGTGGAGTTGTGACAAATTGGTATTAGAGCAGAGGATCAATACTATGACCTCTGGGACAACACTAGAAGAGATTTAACAAAACTGAATGAAAATAAACAAAGAATTATGCAGTTGCAATTTTATTTATATTTGTAAGAACACAGTTAATATGCTAACTCCTCTTCTAGTTCCATTTCTTAGGCTGAGACAAAGGAAAACATCAGAGAGACAACAGACAATAAGTATACGAAGAGCTGGCAGCGCTCCGCATAGATCTATAACAGGCCAGGGACCTGCAATAAACCCTGGGGATAACCCAGAGTTATGGGTACAACTCGGTGAGGAGACACGTAGCACGAACCTTGCAATATTAAAGACGGTACAGGAATTGAAGAATGAAATGGCTCGATTACGAGAGGATAATGCATGACTAACGGTGGAACAAGAAAGAATTTTAAAGAGTTTATCTGACAGACAAAACCCGCCACCAGCTAATCCCAGTGCAGAACAACAGAGGATGTCAGAGGAACAAAACCAACATACAGAGCCTGAAGGGTCAGAAGAAAGGGAAGAACGATCTGATAATGCGTCTAAACAACAGACCTCAAAATGACAACGGATAGAGTTGCAGGGAGAATTTCGTAAGATTAAACCTCCGCACTTTGACAGGGAATAGGAGGAAGCCGTTGAGGCATGGTTAATAAACATGAACAAATATTTTCAGCTGTATGAATATGATCTTAACCTGAAGGCATGCTTGGCAATCTTTCAATTACAGGGGAAAGCGACCCTGTGGTGGGAAGAAGTTAAGATCGTAAAAGGGGTAAGCAAACAGACCATAGAGAAATTTCAAAAGTACTTCAAAGAAAGATATCTGACCGAGTGTTTCTACGATGAAAGAGCAAGGGAATTCCACGATTTGTGGTTGGGACAGTAGACTATGGACGAATTTATCACCAGTTTTACTTCCCTGCTTCGCTATGTGCCTTACATTCCAGAAGAAAAAGCTAAGGTACAAAGATTTGTTAGTACTTTACCCTTGTATATACGAGAAAGGATTGAGTTTGACAATCTCAGGATGATGGACGAGGCTATCCGCAAGGCCAGGATCTGCTACCAGCAGAATAAACAAAAAGGAGAAGTTTCGAATAAAAGATGGAATGAGAAAAGAGGTAATAAGATAGCTGGGAACAACAAAGGAAATCGTAGCGGTGGAGGCAAGGGACAAAACAATAGAACTATACAGAGATGTTCATTCAAATCCAAACCAATCAGTGAATCCAGAGTGAGTGAACAATCTGCCAGATTGGATGTTGAAGGAGCAGCCATACCCCCAGTATAGTGTTGGGGTTGTGGAGGACCTCATGTCAAAAACTGTCCGCAGCGGAAGGGAACCGAATAGATATCCCAAATCCATGAAGCATCGACAGTTGGTGATGTGGGACGTAATGTGCCAAGAATTAATGCAGCCTTGGACGATCGTCAGGCGGAGTACTAGCCAACCATGGTGGAATTCGAAGGTAAAATTTCAGACCTTACTGTAGCTGTTTTAATTGATCCGGGAGTCACATTAAGATATATTAGTCCAAAAGTAGTAGAGCATTGTAAACTGCAACCTGTTAAATTCAAGAATCCATGTCTAGTACAACTAGCTATGGGGGCCAAGAGGTGAGTGCTGGCAAAAATTAATAACTGTCCTTTAACAATAGCAGGGCAGCCAGTAGTAGCAGATTTAAACATGCTTCCTCTTGGTTCATATGATGTTTTTATCAGTATGGACTGGTTAGAAAAACACTGGTCATTAGTGAACTGCAAGACAAAGACTATTTATTATAAGGATGACTTGGGAGAAAGGCAAGAGATGCAAGGGATTAAGCAGCCAGTGCAGGTCCGCCCAATAACCGCATCCCAGTTAGCAAAATGCGTCAGAAAGGGGTGTCAGATTTATGCCATCCAGGTGGGTTATACTAATTCAAAGAATAAAACAACCACGCTGGATAACATCCCTGTAATACAAGAATTTGTAGATGTGTTTCCGGAAGAGATTCCCGGATTGCAGCCTAAGAGGGATATAGACTTTACCATTGAATTAATACCAGCGGCGGCACCGGTATCTCGAGCACCCTATAGAATGAGTGTACCTGAGTTGACAAAATTAAAAATGCAGCTACAAGAATTGTTAGACAAAAAATATATTCGCCCCAGCGTATCTCCATGGGGAGCCCCAGTATTGTTTGTCAAGAAAAAAGACAGAACTCTTCAAATGTGTATAGATTATCGTTAGCTGAACAAGCTAACAATCAAAAATAAATATCCTTTACCTCGGATCGATGAACTTTTTGATCAAGTTAAAGGTGCAACAATGTTCTCCAAAATTGATTTGCGCTTAGGTTACCACCAGATTAGGATTAAGGAGGAAGACATCGCTAAAACAGCTTTCAGAACAAGGTATGGGCATTACGAGTTTGTGGTGCTACCTTTTGGGTTAACCAACGCCCCTGTCCACTTTCATGTGTTTAATGAACAACGTGTTTCATCAATTCTTGGACAAATTTGTGCTGATATTCATCGATGATATACTGATATACTCCCACTCTAGGGAGGAGCACGAGGAGCGCCTCAGACTAGTGCTACAAACCCTCCAAGAACACCAATTGTATGTTAAGTTCAGCAAGTGCGATTTATTTAAGGACGAAATACAATATTTAGGCCATATAATCACCAAAGAGGGGGTCACAGTGGACCCTGAAAAGATAAGGACCATAATGGAATGGCCTATACCAAAAGATGTCGCTGACATCAGATCCTTTATGGGATTAGCCGGTTATTACAGACGATTTGTGGAAGGTTTTTCCAGAGTAGCATACCCTATCACCTCCTTACAGAAAAAAGGAAGAGCATTCAAATGGATCCCGGAATGTCAAAGAAGCTTTGAGCAGCTTAAGCACCTGCTCACCACAACACCCATTTTGAGTATAGCTGATCCTAATAAGGACTATGTAGTGTGCACCGATGCAAGCAAGGAGGGCATGGGAGGTGTGTTAATGCAGGAAGGAAAAGTGATTGCTCATGAATCAAGGAAGCTAAAGGAGCATGAGCAGAAGTATTCTGCTTATGACTTAGAGCTAGCAGCCATCATACATGCATCGAAGATGTGGTGACATTATCTCATGGGGAGGAAATTTTTATTGTTAACGGACCACCATACTTTGACTAGTTATTTCAGCCAGCCCACTCTAAATGTGAGACAAGCACGCTGGGAAGATTTCCTAAGTGGGTTTGACTTTGATATTAAACACTTGAGGGGGAGAGAAAACCGGGCGACCGACGCCTTAAGTTGGAAGGTGCAATGTTTGTACGAAATCTCCTCCAGCGAATGGAAAAGTCCCTTCAAGGAAATGATAAAAAAGGTAGCAAAACAAGATGCTAAATACCAGCAAATAAAACAACAGGTACAATAGATTACTAGAGAGATAATTCAGGAAGGATATGAAGTAGATGATGCTGGAATGCTGCATTATAAAAAGAGGCTGTATGTACCTAGTCAAAACAGTCTTAAAAATATGATTTTAGATGAATTTCACATCAGCCACTATGCTGGACACCTAGGGTATCAGAAAATGATCACTGCACTTCGAAAAGAGTACCATCGGCCAGGGATGAAGAAGAATGTAGATGAGTATTTAGCACGGTGTTTCGAGTGTCAACAAATTAAAACAGAGCATCAGCACCCAGCAGGGTTATTAGAACGCTTACCCATTCTATAATGGAAATGGGAAACTATTTCTATGGATTGCATAACAAGGCTACCTAGGACAAAGAAAAATAACGACTCAATTATGGTGGTGGTAGACAAGTTGAGTAAAGCAGCACATTTTATACCTATGCAATCCACCTACAGGGCTATACAAATTGCCCATATTTTCATGCAGAATGTGTTTAAATTGCATGGACTCCCGAAAACGATAATTTCATATCGTGACATGAAATTCACGTCAGCCTTCTGGAAGACATTATTTGCAGAGTTGGGAACACAACTAAGCTTCAGTACCATACCACCCCCAGACCGACGGACAAATAGAGCAGGTGAACTAGGTGGTAGAGGATATGTTAAGAGCCTATGTAATGCAGCAGCCGACACAATGGGAGGAGTATTTTCACTTAGTGGAATTTGCGTACAATAACGGGTATCACACGTCATTAAAAATGAGTACCTTTGAGGTATTGTACGGGCAGAAATGCTGCACACCCTCAAGCTGGGATGGACCTGAAGACAAATTAAGGTTGGGCCCGGAAATTCTCAAGGAAATGGAGGATATGGTGAAAAGAGTATGCGCTAATTTAAAGGCTGCCCAGGATAGGCAAAAGAGCTTTGCTGACCAGAAGAGGAGGTTCAAAGAATACCAAGTCGGTGACCATGTTTATGTAAGGATCCAAGTCAGAAAGAGTACACTGCAATGGAGCGAGTGTGCCAAGTTGGCACCCTGATATTGTGGACCATTCCAGGTCTTGGCAAGAATTGGGCTAGTGGCTTACCAGCTCGCCCTGCCAAGTCACATTCGGGTCCATAATGTCTTCCATGTCTCTGTACTAAAAAATTACATTTACGACCCTAAACATGTGATCAAATGGCAGGACATACAGGTGAGGATTAATTCCAGTAGATCCGATTAAAAGTTTATTTTAGAAGAAACTGATTTGGAATATTGCTGGTTGCAGGTCGAACCGGAAGGAGAGGTCCTGGTCGAGTCCCTGAGCATCCTCGACCGGAGAGAAGTACAGTTGCGGAAGCGAGCTATTACCCAAGTTAAAGTGCAGTGGCAGCACTATGGGCCTGAAGAGGCCACTTGGGAAGATGAAGAGCTCATGAAAAAGGCTTACCCAAAGATGTTTATGAACATCAGACATTGGGACGATGTCCAATCTCAGGAGGGGGAGATGTGATGTCCTCGGAGAATGTAAATATTTGATTTTCACTGTGGTAAAAGACAGAACTAAGTATGACATTCTTAACTATTTTTAAAATTGAATAGTATTTTTACTCATTATTATGTGCTTTAAAATATATTTGGGTAAGAAATACTTCTTGAAATGCTGGCAACTTTTGAGAGGGAAGTTGGGGAAAAGACAGTTGTTGAAACTGCAATGAAACTACCTTCCCTAACTAGAAAGGCTTCTAGAAAAAAGGGGGAAGGGAGGCAAAAATCTGCACTGTAGGGACAGGCAGAAAAAAAGAAAAAAACTGGCTAAGTCTGGTGAGGACCAGATAGCCAAGCACGAGGTGCGTGCGTCTTGTTGAGGGATGTGGGCCTGCAAGAGAGCTAGGGGGGAGATTTTGGTCTTGACGACGAATCTCATGGTTGGGTGGTCAAGAGAAAGAAAAGATTTCAGGTGAATTTCTACGGAGCAGCTACAACTCGGGTGGTCCAGGTAAGTAAATGCTTCTTGTGAAATCTGTCTCATTAATTATCATATATTCCATAATGTTAATTGCGAAACGGAAAAATTATAGTGTGAACAATGGATTTTTATTAAGGGAACTCGACCTTCTTACTGTTATTATGCATACCATATTGTTAATTGCCCAAAAGAAAAATTACAGTGGTGAACAGTAGATGATTATTAAGGAGGGTTTGACCCCTTCATGGTTCTCTGTGTATCGAATTCTGGGAACCAAGCACTACTGTGCGGTATGGCTATTTTCAATAAAACAATAAAGATAGACACTTCTAACTGTAATGGAGGGTTAGAGGAAGCACCCATAAGACCGCTGATTCACTGTAATTAGAAGGGTTATCTCCAGGTCCGGCAAATTCTAATGTCCAAAAAAATAGATAGCCATAAAACCATAGATTGGGGAACTATCTGGATTCGGGATATACATGGTGTCACTTACCAGAAGTAATAAACAACAGAAATATGAACGCAAACTATTATATAGAGTTATCAGGAAGTCTGTAAGGGGAAGGATAATCTTGAGCCCTTAAATTTGCATTTACAACAAAATAAGAAATTAGGAGACAACCGGGTAGAAACCGCCAGTTGTGGCACAATATAAACCAACGCTGGAATTGAGAAACTGCTAAAATACCTTAAGATTATACAACAGTGGCATCGACATTAATTCCAGAGATTTAACTAATGACAAATAAATAACCTTTTCCTGTACTGTAACAAGGTTCTCAGACAACAAGAATGCTGAGAAGTTCGAGGAATGAATACTTGAGAAAAATAGAACAGAGTAAGTAAAGATTATATTCAGAGACATAGGAAAAGTTCCACCATAAACAAATAGAAAACAACCACATGGCAATAAATATATATATAGTGATAGTATATCCAATTAAATATGCATCAAATTTGCAGAAGGACATACTATTAAATCCTGCGAGAACGGAGCTAAGGTTCTCAGTATCATGCTAGGGTCTGTAATAATAAACATTCCACATGAGTTGAAATTCCATATACGAATCAAAATATCAACATTCAAAAGTATTGTAATACAGGGCAAATATTACAACTTTACTGAAATAAAAATGGCGCAGAAGCCGTAAAGAACCCGGCCCTATCCATTATATAACAGTCTAATATACTTCGGACTCCAGGACCCTTACAGTAACGTAAAAAAAACAAAGATTCATACTCTAGTTAGTGAAATCAGGAATCCGGGCTATTTGGGTATTCCCGTAGACATCCTACAAATCAAATAAAAATTGTCTACAAGCAGTATAACTCAAACGGGACTAGCCGAAGGTGTTAAAGCCTGAGGGCGTGCCGAGCCTTGACCATGGTTGTTCAGGGGAAGAGAGCCCATTTAATCTTTGAGAAAATTCCATAGGTACCCCATTCTGGGTACTCCAGCAAATACCTTTAAATCTGAAAGCAAGCAATATATATATAAACCCTGAAACAACGGCTAACAAGCATGAATACCCTTGACAACATACATGCGGGGTATGGAGACTTACCTGGTGAGCGGCACGGAATGATGAAGTTCTGAAGGCTTTGTCATTCTCCGTAGGAGAGGGCACCTCGTCTGTGGAGTCCTCCTTCACACATTCGAAAGCACAAAAAAATTTATTAACAGTCATAAACTTAATTGTGCGACCCTGCAAGGAGGGAAAGAAAACGAATAAAAAAAAATCGGTATAAGTTGAATACAACGAATAATTTCACTTGCATACAGAATTCTGGAAGCACTGGATGGTTAGCTCCTGGAGAGCAAGTAGGGTGTCGGATGAATAGTTAACAGGTGAACCTCGGAGCGCAGAGAGGCGAAGCCAAACTGGAACTGGCGCCAAGGCCAAATGGATAGAATGAGAATTCGAGCCAACATAACATTGTACACAAAACCCTCAGGTA
The DNA here is from genome assembly GCA_000404065.3 of Pinus taeda. Taxonomy (NCBI): domain Eukaryota; kingdom Viridiplantae; phylum Streptophyta; class Pinopsida; order Pinales; family Pinaceae; genus Pinus; species Pinus taeda. Next base: position 11,814 of record APFE030534010.1, on the reverse strand, counting down.
AATCTCCACCCTCAGATCCAGATCTGTTGATCCAAACTGTTGGAGATAAGCAAGGATCAAGGAGCACGACAGCCGAGGGTATGATGCCACGCCAGATCACATGTTGGAGTAGAGAATGGATACGGAGCAAGCCAGGTGTTTATCGTAGGAGAAACCGGCTAACCAGTGATTTAATGCAAACCAACCACCATTTCTTGGAATATAACTCTGGCCACCTGAAACATTAAATCCAACGCATGTAACCGGAAAAGGTTACACACAGATAATTCGTGATATGGCGTTATGTGGCGCTAAGTGGGTGCGCTATAGTAAAAGATTTTTTTTTTATTCATAGTGGGTTTGTGACAACAATAAAGTTCCTAAATTATTACCATAATATCCCATTATGAATTCATACATATTATTTAATGAGATTCAAACCTTTAAAAAAAAAAATTTAATTAATACGGGCCAAAATAAATAACTAAAATTATATATATATATATATATATATATATATTTATATATATATATATTATATAAATTTTGGATTCTAAATTATGACATTAAAATTTAAAAAATCACTTTGAAATCAATAATATAATCTAAGCGCAGTGATAGTCTATAATGCGACTTTTTGAGAGCCTTTCCGCAGAGTTTGTCGGTAAATCCGTAGCAATTCATTGGATCCCAAGGTTGGATAGCTGTTTATGCACAATCAATGGCTCCCAGGGGTTTCCAGGGCGTTGGAATCCAAATATGCAGTTAAAAAAACCATTTTCACTGCTAAAAATCAAGATTTAACCTCATTTCTTCGGCCGTATTCCCGTCACCGAATCTCCAAAAAATCGGCATTATAGATCAATAATATAATCTAATATGATTATGACATTGAAATTATTAAAGATTACGTAAGCAGTTATTTATCACTCCGGATACTCTAAATTTCCCACAATACTCTTGTGAAGCCACATGGTGCCTGTTTCTGAAAAGTAAGTTGAGAGTGATAGAAAATGTGTGTGTTGCCACCGAAAGCGAAAAGAAGGTACACAAAAGAAATGAATTGTAAAGAAAAAGTTCAACAAACTCCAAAGAACCTTTCGAAAATTTAGATGACAAATTGTCGTTTTCAGGGAATTCCCGTACATTTACCCACATTTCTTTTACCTAGGCATTGTTTTGCATTTTTCTGTGGGCGGAATAATACTAAATAGTAGGTTTTTTTTCATATTTATTTATATAGTAATGAAAAGAATATAACTTAGGTATTACCCATTTGTTTTTATGTTGACTTCTTATTAAATTGTTCAGATATTTTTCAATTTCATAATTAAAATATTATAATTTATTTTTCTTATTTATTGTAAAATATGTTAATAACTATGTGTAATCTCATAAGTGGTCAATATGAGAATCTTATATGCCAATGCCTCATAATTAAGGGTAGATATTAGATAGTATCAGGGGAATTTTAATGCGCATTGAACATAGTCAGAGTGCGGTACGATCCTGTTTAATCATATATATTTTAATCTTATTTAATTTTAAAATGTTTTTAAAATAAATAATTTTGGAGAAATGTTATAAATAATAACATATTATATTATCATATTAAATATTTGGTTTTAAGTTGGTCATCACATTTGCAATTCACATATTCAATATCTTTTTTATATCTATTTATGGAATTCGCAGAGTTGATCACTATTCACAGGACTATTCTCTCCCATATACAAATTCTTTCTAATACGTAAACCGGAGATACATTGTATGTAATTCTCGAGATTGCAATGGAGACACATCGTATGCAATTTCGGAGATTGAAATATCTCTTTTAAAAAATATTAGTGGTTTTGTAATCAATTTGTTTATATATGCAAATTTGACTTTCTAATCAGCGCTTATGAGTAACAAATTAAAAATTTATTATTATTGTTGGTGGGTAGGATTGGATTCTCCATTTTGATAATGTTGAATTACAAATAAGAAAATGCCTCAATTTACCAATTAGTAGAATCTAAATTAAACGGATTTTAAACCTTAAATGAAATTTAATATTTTTACTTTAATTTAGTTACATTTAAACTAAGCGGCATACTATAGCTATTATATAACCCTTGTTTAGTAGTGGGATAATAGTAGGTTTTTTTTTACAATTTATTTATATAGTATTGGAAAGAATATAACTTTTATCTTAGTTATTTATTTTATATAGAATTGATTTAATATTATTTTAATTATGAGAAGAAGAAAAATATGAAATAAATTTGTTTAACATTAGTCATAATTGGTTTTTATCAACAATAATTGAATGATTTACATAAAGGAAAATAATGTAGAAAAATGTTGAAGTAGTACATGATAAATAATAGGAGATTAACCATCATACATGTATATAAAGGAAACTAAATAGACTAACAAATAACTAAATATCTAGAATGTGATTAACCATATAAATAAACAGTGAGGATAAACATTAGAAGAGGGAGAATGAATTTGTATAGGAGACAAAGGTTACACTTATAATAAAATGGAACCACGAGGGGTTCTAGCCTACATAACAATCTAACAGTAGAAATGTAATCACTCAATATCTAGGGCTTTGGGTTAACATGCGACTTATGACTTAACATACTTTACTAATGATTTCCCTTATGATGAAAGTTAGAAGTAAAAAGCTTATCAAGGGATATTGCAATTTATTGTGTAGTATTATGATGGTGCATTGAACATTATTATGCTATCAACTTAATCATCTTGTAGCATCAAGTAACCATCTTTGTGAATGCAAAAACAAGTTCACTCATTTATGCTTTGGATGCAACAATTTTTTATTATTATAGATATTTAAAATAATACAATTCTTCAAAATAATGTTAAATATAGTGATTGAATTCTTCCTACTCCACATAACACTTTGATAACCATATACATGATCTAAAATCACTTGATAATCTAAATGCTTAATCTCTTCTAGAAAACTTCTTGTCAATTCTACTTTAATCAACTTTTGCACACCCTACACTAATCAATTTTGGTCTTGCGTAGCAACATTCCTTGACTATCACATCTCTTATGGAACCAACTCTTCCTCCCTAATTCAATGTTTTACCCCAGTGTCACATCATGAAGAGAACCCTAGATTGGTATGTCATGATTCCATTATTGCCACTTATTGGTCCATATTTACACCATGTAATCATACTCATTGAAGCATAATGAGCCTTAGATGCAATATCATAATCGAGGATAAAATAACATAATCATATATTTTAAGAATGGAATGTGAGACACACCATTCTTAGTTATCCATTCAAGTACCTAGACGAAATTGCACGTGTATTTTATAGACTGAGCAACCACAACTATTTTAACCACCCAAAAGTTGAATATTTTGAATCACTTCTAACATAGAATACATATCACATCTATCACCATGTAATATGGAGTTTTATTAAAAGAACATGTATGTGTGGTCAAATCCAAAAACCATTGGAAGTAGATGAACACATAGCTAATAGTGACCCTCAACACCATATAAGTGAACCCAATACAATGAGACAAGAGTAACTCTAGAAGAAAACAATATTAAAAACAAAATACAAAACTGAACTTTACACGCACACACATTCCTCATTCAATATATTTAATTTTATTTGCAACAAACTTGTAAGATGTTAAAGGCTAATAATATTATCAAGCCACAAAATCCCTTCAACAACTCTATACTTGGGACATGAGAAAAACTTCCCTTCAATTCAATATATAAACATACTTACTAATTAGTGTGAGGGTTTTATTAACTAATTAACCATTAGAATTTATCAAGGCAACTTACAACCATAAATTAATTAGCGTCATTCCAACATTTATGTATATCTATAGTTTACACTAGTTCATTAATTCTTGTAAATTTTCCTTCAAAGAATCAAGCAATTAGTGTAGGTCTTTTAGCGATCATATACCATGTAATTTCTTATAAGACCTATGATTTGAACATTCAATAACTTAGACATACTTAATTACTCTAAAGGGTATGAGACTGAATTCATATTAAGGTCTAAGATTAACATCAAGCATCATTAGCTCAATTGTTAGGCATATCGAATTAATATCTTAGAATAATTGATACACAATTATTTGATAAATATAATTTCCTAGTTGAAGAGTTTTATCAAGAAGTTAGTGTGAAAACCTTTACACAAGAAATTAGCAATTGAGACAATGATGCCCACAAAAATTTGGGTATGACATTTTATATATTTCTCAAAGAAAACTTTGAAAATTTTATGGAAGGCCCCAATCCTTTAAGGTAGAGGAAATTCAATCAAGACATTTTGGGAGTAGTTTAAATTGTTTGCACAAATTCTGCATTTGAGATTACAATAGAAAAACCCTCTAGAGTAATTAACTCTTTCTCAAAATTACATAGATAGCAAAATGTGGGTATATAAATCTTAATGGTGAACTCAAAATGGGGGTTATGGGTTCATATGGTATGGATTCCCCTTAAGTTAGTCTAAAAATGAGCAGGAACATATATAAACTCATTTTATCAAAATCACATTAGCATACACATGTTGCCAAATCTAAGTGCGCCATAATTGTTATAAGATAAAATCACATAACCCAATTAATAACAAACAAAATATACAAGCAATAAAAGACTCTTATATACTCAGAATCACATAGAACTCATTTACACATTTTTCCAAACATATGACAAGTGACCACAAGCTTAAACCATACATGGATAAAACAACATGTCTCTATTTTATTTCTCATGTTAGTTGAGTCAATGGTTTCCTTAGATGAATTATTTAGATATAACATAGACTAAAGATATACAAGTCATGTAAACATCATACTCTTCAGTTAGAACTTTTACAAATATTAAGCACAAGTCTCCAAGTCACAATTATACCTAGAAATATTATAACTATATTTACAATACCTTAAAGAAAAACAATTTCCTATCTATATACTTGTAAATCCATAATCATAAATTTGTTCCCAACTCTTTGTTTCAATTCTTTCCCAAATAAAAAGCTACATTTTCTATTCAAAGATTTTTTCAAACACTTCACAAGCATTCTCTAATAACCTACTATATTTTTTTTAATAATGAAAGAAAATTAAAATACTTGAAATCCATATAAAACTACTAATTTTTTTTTTTTTAATGATATTGATTCTATTGGTTAAATATATTACCATAACCCTATTTTCACATATATTTAATAAATACCAAAATATTTTGCAAATAACATTTTGAGATTCATACTCCTCTTTTATAGGGTGAATTTAGATTATACACCATAAAACTTTCATGGCAAATTAGTATAATTAGATTCAAACACAAATCCATTTCATTATAGCCTACAAATAACCAAAGATACCAAAACATTAAAGAGACAGTGCATCTTCAATAAAATATTAATACATTCGAGAGCCCGAAGTCCCATCTTGTCTACCCGCGATATTCCTGTGGAACCCACATGAAAACTGGAAGCAATATGGAATCTTACCATTTTGGGTTGTTTCGGGTGGATGATGGGATCGTTAAATGGCCGAAAGTAATGCATACGTAGTCGTACCCTTCCCCTGAAGTGAAAGGTCCATTATGAAACACTTGAAGTCAATTGCACTTTATGAGTGTTCTCCATTTGTCAAACGGAATATATGGAAAAGATTATTCTTCCAAAAACTCAAATAATTGTACGTTGTCCTTAAAGTCACGGGAGAAGAGGATATCAAGGAAAACATCAAATAATAGCTTCTTAAATTTTAAGGGATTAAGGGATTAAGACTGGAGCATAAATTTTAAATATTAAAATTGTATTTTAATATATGTTAAGCATTAATAATAGTGGGACTAAATTGATTTGTTATTAATTATCATTGAAAGTTATTTTATAACGCGTTAATTATTAAATAGTATATATTATTTTTAAAAATTATGAGTAAAATCGTGAGTTATTAAAATTTTGGTTAATAAATTATTAATTATTGTATAAAAAATGGCTATATGATTAAGGTAATTTTAATTTAACATTTTTTCTCTTTAAACTTGATTTGGGTTTCCTTTAACCAAATTTTGTAGAAGTGATTATGTGAGCCTTCATGGCTCACCTCCACATCTTATTCCCCTAAAGTCTATAACCAGAGCACCTAAGAATTCGACATGTCCCGACCCCCTGCCCCCCTCCATCACTAGGTCTACCTTCAGACTTCAAGGGTACGCATGACCTATCATGTCTTATAATTGCATACCCATTTACATGCAAAATTTTTAAAGTCCATTAGAACTTTTTTTTTTTAATGTTGTTATCTTAATACTTATGGCACCATTCTCTCACCTTTGCACACTTGATGCTCTCCTTCTACACCAAAATCCTTGGTCATAGACAACTCTGGTTAGATCTCAATCCCCATTTCTAGCTCTCATTCTTGCTCCCCATCTTGGGTTCATACTCTTTCATGTGCATGGTAAATTCGCATTCCAATTCCTCATGGGATTTCTTCCATTGAAACCCTAGCTGGATACTTTAATAGTCGTGTCACAACCACTTCATCTTTCTTCATCATTTTTTGTAGCACCAACATTGGATCACTTTGAATCCATAGATAGTCTAATTTAACCTTACCCACTTTAGAATTTATTACTTCTAACAAATATAGATTCATCATTAATACACAATAAAACAAAAGCAAACTGGATATTAGTGTTGGAAATACTGAGAGGGGGGTGAATCAGTGTTTCTTATTAATTATTTTTTAATTGTTCTAGTGATTGCCAACAACATATATAAATATGTATATGTATACACAGAACACAAAAATCAACAGCTGAAATTAATGCTTTTATTAAAACTAAAGACAGTGCAATGAAATAAATATAATATAAGTATAAATCTAATTGTGAATAGTTGCTAAGCTCCAACTTGGACTTCAATGAGGCTCCAACCTCTAGAGCACCAACTCTGTTTTGCAATCGTTCTGCACTTAGGAGCACCTACCCCCAATGACTTCAGTCCAATTCAGTTCTGAGGCTCCAACCCAACCTTGGTATAAACAGGTATGTTGTTGCACTCTATTCAGCTGAGGTTGTCTCACTCCTGCTCTCCTGCCTCTGCTAATTCTACTGCCTCTACAACCTCTGCTGCTTCTACTACCTCAGACTCTGGTTCTTCACGACACCAACAGCAACACTAGTTCTCTTTTTTGACTGTTTTATTTATATCCATACCTCTGTCCATTCATTTCTGCTTACGCTACCTCTTAGGCTTCCTCCTCAGTCGTCGCGCCTTCCTCTGTGTTGTGCAAGTTCACTGAGACGTTATGCTCCAATCGTAATCATGACGTTATGCTCCAATCGAAATTTCACTGAGACGTTATTCTCCAATTGCAAGTTCACTGTGCAAGTTTTCCAGTTTAACGAACCTGCCGCGTCTTGTCGCAATCACAATCGGCTTGAATCATCTCATTTAACTGATGTCTAGCCTTTTGAACTATAGTTCAGGCCTCTTGAACTATCGGGACCGTTCTTGTATGCATCTCTGCCTCAAAAGCCCACGCACGAAAAATATACAATTACACAGGATTTATGAGTGAAACAGTTGAAACTTGTTAAAGAGTCGGACTTCAATTTTAATTCACCCACAATTTAAACCTGTATCGGATCCACTTAAATCACAATCGATGATTCGAGGCTTCCAGTAGTCCTTTATACATCAAACCCATGATATCGCCGATGGCCGATGGCCGATCCACTTGCGGATGCGATATTGTATTGAATCATGTTGCAATTGGACCATCGGGTCCGTGACTTACATCGCAATCGGCGCTTGGGAGAGTGTATTATTGCGATGGGCGGATGCGATATAGCATTCAACCATAACATAATTTCGTAGCAGGTCTGCACACATATCGCAATCGGCGTTTTGTGGTTGACAGGGCCTTTACCACTCCTGATACATAATCCTGATGCTGCGGATGTGATATTAAATTGCAACATATTGTAATGGTCCCATGGGTCCGTGCATATATTATCGCAATCGGAGGGTTTCGGGGGTGACAACCCTTTTGACATTGTTTATATGCTCCTTTGCTTGCTCCTCTTCTTTGGCATATATATGGCATATATATATTATATATATATCTATATGGCTCCTCTGTTTGCTCCTCTTGCTCCAATGTGGCTCCTCTGGCATGGTCTGCTCCAATGTGGCTCCTCTGGCTTGGTCTGCTCCTCTTGGTTCCATCTGCTCCTCTTGGCTCCATATGCTCCTCTTGGAACTGTTGGAAATAATATTGAGAGGGGGGGGTGAATCAGTATTATCACATTAATAAAACTTTTTCATTTCCATAACCAGATTCATATATGCTACTTCCACAACTTCTTATGATTAAGTTAATTGATCTTCAATGAGTGCATTAGAACATTATCAACCATATTATCAGTTAACAGATGCAGTAACATAGAATAGATCATCACACATAAGGCACACACATGAACACCATGATATAAGGTGGAAACCCAATGCGGGAGAAAACCACCTGCTGCAAGTCATCTCAATCTTCTTCTTAATAAGAAAATCCTTTTACAATATTTTTTACTGGTGCAGCCTTATACCAGTACGGGAGCTACAACCCCCTTTGCTCTTGTACTAGCCGATCCATTTACTAGTACGCAGGCTACTACCTGTTACAATGCTCCAAAGATTTCCTTTAGCTCTTGTACTAGCTTAGATACTAGTACGTAGGTGCTGACCTACAATCTTCTCTCCTCCAGGTACCACGTTTCATCAATTTTCATACTGGATACAATGAAGCACAACACATAATCTGAAGGCCACGTTTCATCCAATTTTCATAGTGGACCCATCAATATCATTGAAGCTCACAAACACTTAGCAACATCAATACCCGATACTGAAACCCTGAACACTGTCAACAAAAAGCAGTCACCGAAACACAGAGTAGAACCCTGAACTCTGCAACACTATTCAAACCAACTGTATCATCAAAATCAGGCATTAAAGTGCATACGCTACTTGGACAAACCAAATCCGCGTACATACGCGCTTTTTCAAAAGTCAACCCGCGTACAGATCTATAAATATTCAATCATGACTTGCCGCAATTTCAAACCCAGTTCAGATCATTACATGCATTAGTATATGGATCTAGAATAAACATAATCAATCATATAGAGATATTTCATTTCAAACCATTTGATCCCGATCTATCCTTAGATCTTGTTCTCCACCAACTTGTGAGATCCCTCCTTAGCTTAGATCAAGCAACCCATAACCTGCATACTGGATCTCATCCTTCATCAAATATTCAAGACTTTTCCATGCATTTGCCTAATGATCTTCTTCTCCTTTTATAGTCTTAGGCCTTGCTCAATACCATGGTCCAAAACCATAACAAACCAATACCTTCAACTCAATACTAGGGATCAACACGTCTGTCAAGATTCCATGGTCCAAAAACCATAGGTTCAAATTCCAAGGTCTAACCGCCACGGACCAAAGGTAAGTTTTCCAACATATACGCGCTTTTCCTTGCATGGAAGTGCGTGAATATGCATACGCGACTTCTGATCAACAAACCCGCGTGTATACGCATTTTTGTATACCCAGAAAACTTGCGAGTATAACTTGTGTGTATACCCTACTTGGTATATAGCGAACCTGCGTATATACGCGACTTGGTACATAGTGAACCTGCGTATATCCTACCTCTGTACGCGACTTGGTATATAGTGAACCTGCGTGTATACTCAGCTTTCTTCATTCTTTGTAATCTGATCATCAATTCTTTGCTATTGATCTATTGCACTATAATCTGTCATCTTGCCATCAAGGACAACACTTGTATCATAATGCCAACAATCTCCCCCTTTGGACTTGATGGAAAAGCTAACTTGTCACTCTTAGATCTATCATCTGATTCCTTTTAGTTGTCCTGCATCTCATGCATTCAGTCGCATCTGATATCTCTTCTGTAGATTCATCTAAGTATATGTAAGTGAGATGATCTTCTA
>APFE030534006.1:0-18147 GCA_000404065.3 Pinus taeda | reverse complement strand
GCAACTGGAATGTTATGCTATTCATTCTGAATTATATCACATTTCTATTCCTTTACATATTGACATTACTGTATAACATTGTTGTTCCATTACAGATTACCATTACTGTTCTTTACAGAGTAACAACGATGTGTATTTATAGATCGGTACTATTGTCTATTTAGCTACGATTTATCTCTAAGAGTGATTGTTGTTCATTGGGATTATTGTTCCATGGTAACTACAATTGCTATTTCTTCATAACTGTGATTAATATTTGTTATATTGAAACCCAGATTACTGCTTCCCTCGGTATAGATGCGCTGTGTGTTACATTCAATTTAGGTTGTTGTCTGTTCACATTTGATTCAGGTTGCTATTCAATATTTCGTAAACTTACCTTACTTTGTTGTTCCATTTTCGGTTTGCTATTCAAATAATTTCTGAGGTAGAGATTTTTGCTTAATTCCTTAGATTACAATTTCTTCTCAATTAATTTCTATAGGTTAAAGCTTTGTTTTCCAATCTTTTTAAAATAGATTAGCTGCTATTCCTTTTCCTGTTAATTGAATTATCATTTCAAGTAATTGCTTTGGTGTGAACATAACGATCTAAAACCGTAGTGAACATTAACTATTGTTGTCTAGTTCCCAGATTGATGATCTTCTCCTTGATTGCTTTTCAATTACATCAGTTTACAAAGGGAAGAGTTATCTTATTGCACCCTTGACTAATGAAGTGTTGTAGTTTCTTAAATGAATGATTTCGTTACAAAGCATTTCAAGTTCTTGCCATTACATTTAGAGTTTGTTTCCAGCATTTATTTACTTTTGCAAAAGCACTATACTAATGGCATTACTCTTGACAAGTGACCGCCTCAAACTGAGTACACTCTTTGAGATAACAAATAATACCTAGATTGATAATTAATGTAGGGCAAATAGAGGTGAAAAATACCCTGTTTACTGCCCGACAATATGCAAAATATATTTCTTGAAAAATACAAAACCACGATCTTAAAGAATAAATATTTAGAATGACTCAAAAAAAAGATGAGAGCCTTGAGGATCTAATAGAGAGATTCATGTATAACGTTAAGAGGGAAAAATTACATAATTTAGGATTTGACACACTAAAAAGCCTCTTACTTAGAATACTTATGGATAAGTGGATTGATCTCCTTGATCTTATGGGTAAAGGTGATGTGTACCAAATATAATTTGACAAAATTTGTCAAATATGCAAATGCATATCAAGAGGAAGTGAAAAAGTAAGTAAATTAGCATCATGATTGGTAAGTCAAGCTGAACTTGGAAATTTGCTTGATAAATTTAAAACATAAATTCTTAGGAATCTAAGTGAACAAGTAGAAATGTTAAGAATGCAAACTGAGCAAAAATAAGATGTTGATATTTGTGTTATCCATGTAAAATCACATGATACTAAATATTTCCCACTATTACCAAGGTTGAAGGAATTTTACCAAGAAGTCAATGGAGCAAGTCAATCACTAAAGAAACTCTATTATGTAGCTCCAAGAAGACTATGACAACTTAGTCAACCTGATATGATGCAAGAACCTAATTCAAAATTTCAATGTTATGCACATCCATCTCAAAGTAATTGTAACACACCCTTTCCTTCGAAACCTTGTCCATCTCATCCCTAAAACCAATCTTGGAAACAAGGCTATTAACGACCTTATTGGAAAAATCCACAATATCCACAATATTTTCCTCAATATCCTCCATACCCAACTCTTTTTTATCCCTAACATCCGCCTCCACCACAACCACAACCCAAACCACATTCATATCAAATATTCACTCCCACTCAACTACCTGTCCAACCATTTCTAAACCCAAACATTTTAGTAACTTAACCCACTTACAATGTTGAGGTACAACACTTCCAAACAACTCCTCTTGATCTAAATGGTATTTATCTTAGCTCAGGAAAAGTATTTCAAAAAAGATATTCTCTTGATGTTATTGAAGGACAACATTTATAAAAATAAGATTTAAATGAGGAGACCAAAGAATCATGGGATACACTTTATGAAAAGTAGACATTAGAATTGGAGATTGAGAAATTTCTCTCATGTTTACCATAAGATCCTCCATGTTTTCAAGAGAATAATAAAAAAAAAAGAGGAATATTTGAATGTCATGGTAGAAGAGGACATAGAAAGAGATCCAAATGTGAAAATGGACCAGGCACATCACAACTATATTGAAATATGGTTTTGACAATCATTATGTTGCAACAACACACACTTCTTCAAGAATACCTGATCTCATCTCAGTCAAAGTAGTTGGTCACTCATATTCAGGTACATGTCAAAACATCTTTCCAGCCTAAACACGATTTCGTCTGTCATGTTGATGTGCACATCACTCCATTAGAATTATTCCTATACTTAAAAGTGATTTTGTTTTTTAAAGTAGAGTAGGATAGAAAAAAAATAAAAAATAAGAAAAGAAATAAAAAATGGAAAAAGAAAAAATAATAATAAAATCTTAGGTGAAAACCTCTTTTGAGGCACTTGAGATTGGCTTGTTGATTGGAAACCTCCATGAGGTAGTCAATCGGTTGGAAAAAATAGAAAAAAGACAAAAATAAAAGATCCTAGGTGAAAACCTACTTTGAGGTGTCTAGGCAGACCTACCAGTTGAAAATCTCATTGAGGCAGCTAATAGGCCTAAAAGAAAAAAATGAAAAAAAAAAAGAAAAGAAAAAACATTTTTTGCTCCATGTATCTCTCTGATGAATTTAAGTTCTCTCCAACATTTGCAAGCAACAAAACAAGTTAGCACCAAAAGAAAAATTTGGTCGAAAATCTAGTTAAAGGAAGTCAAATTTGGGTTTTCTCCTCCTTTGCCCATATGCTCCAACATGACCAAGGCCATGTCAATCCATCACCATCATCTATTTCCAACATCCACCCATCATTTCCAGGCCTTTCCCATTCTCTTTCCTTGTTGTCCTAAAGTGCTACAGGAAGGTTTTGTTTTGCTACAAGACTGCCAAAATACACAGGGCATAAAATTGTTTTCACCATATCTCATAACCTATGCATATTTTTTCTAAGATGTTTCATGGGGAGATGCATATGGATTATTGTAACATTCTCAATGAATTTCAACAAATTCAAGTGCACACTTTTTGAGAAATTGGCCTCCATCACCTGAAACATTTTTTCTCGATATTCATGCATTCATTTGCCAAGATGTTTTATGGGGAGATGTATAAGGATGATGGAAACATGATCAAAAAATTTCAGGTGAATACAATCTACTATTTGAGAGATATGAATAAAATGATTATGCTATAGGAGTCTTCCAGAATTGCTACAAGAGTTACCGTAATTGCTACAAGATTGTGATTAGCATAGAGAGAGGGATCAAATCCTATGTTTTCCTAAGGGAAATAAACAAATATGTCTACCACACCTCCATCATCCATCCTCCACACCATTAGTCACTTTTCCATCCAAAAATTAATCTTTGTTCATCAAAAAGGCCCATTTTCACCCCTTCTTTCATTACTTTCACCACAACCAAGGTTTTTCATCCTTGTTCATAGTTTGATCGTGAATTATAAGTGTTATTGGAGGCTTTATCTAAAGAGTAATGTGATATTAGAAGGGTCTGTGTGAATTCTACAAGAAGACACATAGTCCTGTAGTAGCCTGCATAGATCCTATGAGGCACAATTGTAAGCACCAGATTAAAGAACCAACCATCGTGAAGGCAATGGAGTGTCATTTCCTTGATTTTAAGCAGCTAAAGGACCATTTGTTAGCTGCTAAAAGATTCTTGATCACTTAGAAAATAGAAACATATTATCCAAAGTGCATCTGCATGAAGGACATACCTGCATCATCAAGCATCAGTAAGCAATAGAACATAAAAAGTACGTATATTTCTCAAGAAATTGCAGAAGACATGCAAAAAATCCTTACCTCTGTTTAGAAATGACATATAATAAACTACAACACTCACATCAAGAGCATCTCAAGAGCAAAGCAACAACAACAACAAAAAACCCGGAGGACCTCCATCAAATTATCACATGCAACTTCAAGATCATCAAAGGCAACCTCCACAACTACAAAAACATCTTGCACAAAAAAATACTCATGGTAACGAACAAGAATGCAACTCTCTAACCTCACCCTTTGAACCTATTCTAGCTTGAGAAAAAATTAGAATTGTGAGAAGGAAAGGTCTTTTATAGGCAAACTTAATAGCATGAAGCCCCGGTCTTATCTAGCAAGTCACTTAACTTTTCTCCAAATGACAATGACATATGTGGGAGATAAATGAGACAAAAGCGAAAAAATACTTAAGAAAGAGGGATGTTATCATGGAGTTCAAAAAGTAGTTGGGGGCCAACTCAGTTAACTCAAATCATTCTGATTTTATTTTGCATGTAATGAGAAAAGAGAAAAAAATTGAGAAAAAAATAAAAGATATAATAAAAAGAGAAAAAAAATAAAAATAAAAGGTGGACCCACCACCTCTTGGCATACAAAGATTAGTTTCTACAGGAAGGGACAAATTTTCTACAGGAAGAACGAAACTGCTATAGGAAGAACATAACTGCTACAAGAGGAACATAAGTACTACAGGAAGAACAAAGTTTCTAAAGGAGGGAACAATTTTCTATAGGAAGCTATCATAGTGCTACAGGGAGACAAATTTTGTGTAGAACAACCACTAGAGCCTTGGGGAGTAAGGAAATATTCAAAGAAATTGGAAAGGGTGAAAACAGAGATGCTACAGGTGAAAAAATAATTGCTACAAGATGAAGAAAGAGGGCTACAAGAAGGGACAAAAACAACTCAAGAGGAGAGAGAAGTTCCACAGGGACTCCAAGAGCCAACTCCATATCCTGGTATCGGATCCTATTAAAAAAGAGGCAGAACTCATTAGGTGGTGCAAATTGCAAAATCCAAGAATGTAGAGGATATGGGCCTCATGGAGGAAAAATTCAAAGAAATGAGCAAGGAATTGACTAATTTAAGGCTAAGGGAGACTGTCATGAAAGAGAAACTACAATTAGAAAAAAACAGGCTAAGGTAACAACTATAGGAAAAGGAGGTACAAGTTGCCACCATGGCAAGTTTGTCCATGGAAGCCATCCAATGCAGGAAACCATCCAAATCATATTCCATTGAGCTAAAGAAGGGAATTGCATGAAAAGACATCTAAGGCATAAAATAATAACACCATGGAAAGAAGTTGGATAGGTTGCTCATAGGATGAGCAACAATTTCAGTAGGGGGTTATGATGGGCCTCCAAATTAGATAGAAATTAAGGCCCATCTAACCTTTCCTAGGCACATAAAGGCTATATTAAATCTCTCATTCTACAATTAATAATCATTTTTTTTATCTTTAATATGTTCTTAGGAAGGTTTAGATATAATTGCATATTATGTGCCTAATATTATTTATTTTTGCAAAATATTGTGAGAATATTGGGAAGATTATGAAGATTTGGAGAAGAAGATGATCTAGGGACTTTCGAACTGCTATAGGACGATCAATATTGGATCATAAATGAACAAAATATCATGAAATTATTGAAAAAAATTGGAGCTTCAATGATTGAGAAAATATAGGAATATGTTCCACGACATTTAATGCAAATTCCTAGTGTTGGGAACTAGATCCAGGTTTTGAGGGATTTTGGAGTGTAAAATGGTCTCCTTTCAAGGAGAATGATTCATCATCACTTTGTATAAGTACCAATTTTAATTTTCCTCTAGAGTCATGTATTTCTTAGTCTTCTTGTGGAGAAAACTTGTTATTTAGCAGCACCACTTTCATTTCTAGCACGAATGTAGTTGGATTGATTCAAATAATGAAGTCTGTGCCATTTTTAGCTTCTAAATATTGGTTTCCTTCATAGGAATCTGAGTTTAATTAGGCTTGACCATCCTAGGAGCCTTAAATCCCTCCTGTACAATTTCTTTATTTCCTTTGAATGTCCTTTTCACTTGTATATCTTATTTCTGCATTTACTATTCATGTTCCTTTGTTGTAGGTCATATTGGTTAAATGATTGAAGTGAGTTGTTTTGAAGGTTATTTATAAATTTGAAAGCATGATTCATCCTTAAAAAAAAAAAAAAAAAAAATCATATTCATCATTGAGCTAATTGGATTCGTTTACTAGTTCACAAATCTAAAATTTTTGGAAGTCCCTTGTAGTAAAATAGTAGTAATATTCTACTATTTTCTAGAATGTGTTAATGAACTTCATTTGAGTTTATTCCACTTGTATTGGGTCATAAAAACATTCAAGTTAATAACAAAATTTACCCCATAGAATTTTCACTTCATTAGGCTAAGCATTTGGTAGGTTAATTTGCTCACTAGTTCTTGAAATTCCAGTTTTTAGAGTAAGTAATTTTTTGCTATTTTTTAGCACGTGTTAACAAGGGTATTTTGGAGTTATTCCACTTGTAATGGAGTCATAGGAAATCTTACTTAATAAAAAAAAATTTCCCATCTCATTTTCATTTTATTTACTTGGTCTTTCGACAAGTTATCTCGCTCTTGCAGCAAAACAGAGCCTCCTGTAGCAGTCCTATAATGCTCTTGTAGCATGTGTAAACTTGACTAGATCTACTCCAAAAATTTTGTTTATGTCCCTTAATATTGAATAATGACTTATAGGATTTGAACCATGATTGAGTAATACCAAAATACCTCTTAATCTTTGCCTCTTCTCCATTACAATTCACCTCTCTAGTTATGGTTAGTGGACACATTCATGACTTGAAGAGCATAATGATGATTTTCATGATTACTTCTTGAAGTAACTTATGAAATCTATTGAAAAAATATGTTTTGAATGCAGTTATTGAATAATTATTTAATTAATAGGTTTTGTTTCATACATCTTATGCTAGGGTTTCCATTTCCAACATTGTTATTTCTATTACATAGACTAGGTTTCCTTTTGATGCAACAACTACATTTTTCAAATAGAATAACATTTACATTCATGCAAGTATGTTAAATTTTACATTTATGAAAAGTAGAGTAACATTTCCATTCGTGCAAATATATAAGCATTTCCATTCATGCAAATAGATAAGCATTTCCATTTCTGCAATTGGTTTAGGCTTGATTCCATGATATTCACTTCATTGCATTAGATCAACAAAAGAAGGACATATTTCATGCTGCACATATAGTCTTGATGCCTCCTAAGTTTGTATGAAACCCAGGTTAATAATCTAAGTTGGTAGCCTTGGGAGTTGCAACATTCTTGCTACAATACTAAGGCTCATCAATATCCACAGAATACATTATGTTATAATAAGGGTGATAACCTATGCGTAACGGCCCAATTAAGGAAAGTGAATTCCCCCTAATAATGATATTGATTAACAACAACAAATGCATAGTATCCATATAATAATCTGAGTGGGGACATAAAGTGAAATCATGATTTTATGTATCCATATTGGGAAAAGAAAAAGAAAAATTACAAGTAAAATAAACTAAGCAAGTAAAAACATGGAATTTGTATATCAATTCAAAATAAAACAAATACAATAAAAAGGTCGGCAAGGACTTAGTAGGTTTAGGATCCAAACAAGTGAACATGATTTTATACTTATACATAAATTACATTAATTAAATGGCATGTTGGCCATAAAGCCTAAAATCCCTCTAAAGGGAGAACAAGTCACCACCCAAAATAAAATCAACTCTGAAATCATTGGTGTTATATCTACTAAGGAAACACAAATAAGACTTATCAATCACATACATGGTATAGTCATTAAGTGAATGCGACAAACCTGTAAGGAGGAATAAAGGGAACTTAGCCTTTGTTGTCGAAGGTAAATCTCCATAGATGAAATGACAAGTACAAACACACTCCATTGAACAACATACTTATAATAGAGTCAATAAAAGAAATTAAACTGAGAGAAAGAGAGTATAGACAAATTTGTGGAAGTGATCAAGTATTCAAGTAAGGGACAAGAGATAAAATGTATACCTGGAAAGATGGAATTATTTCTTCTAGCGCCACCTATTTGCAAATCTGGTAAAAATTCACTATTAGTATAATACTTTAAAAAGGGGAAATTACATTATACGTGGAAAGGAAATAGAGACTTGGCTAATAAGTTGTGTTATAGATTTCTGATTCAAATAAGACTTTCCATTGTCATTTTGAAATAAGAGAGTACATATTAATGACAACACTAGGTTTTAGTGCTTAAGAAACCTTAGGTTCAAGTTGTCAAACACGAAGAATGAATAACAAATTAAGAGAAAAAAAATGAAAACACACATGGATGAAATGCAATTAAAGAAAAGAAAAATAAAACAAAGGGGCTTTCAATCCTAGAGGTCACATCCATGCCCAAATCATACACCATAATATAGTGACAAAATCTTAGGGTTTACAAGGAAAACCCTAGGTTGAAATACAATCAAAATATTGAAGTGAAAATGAAAAAGACATGTGGTTCAAGGGTAAGAAGGAAGCTTGCCAAAGGCATGAGCAAGTTATGTCAAAGGAGTGGTGTATTGAAACCATGACCACACCAAATTCATATTCCCTTTGAAGGATATGTATTAATGAAAAACCCTTAAGGTCATATGTGAGAAACCTGTAAAGGAACTAAGAAAATGACAATGGTATAGATGATTACAACTGGAGAGATGTGAATGAGGGCATGATGCATATGAGGAAGTACTGTAAAGGAAGTCTCAACCTTGTTCTAAACTAAATCCCCTTTATTTCCTACAAATTTCCACTACAAACAAATGAATAAATTAGAAAACCAAATGCAAGAGTAAAGAAATTTGAATTATAAAAGAACACAGTGTGAATTTCAAACAAAAACATTACCACTCTGTCAATGATCCGACATGCATTTCTTTTCTATGTAAACATGTCAGCACATGGATTGAATAAATGTAACAACTGTAAGACATAGGTAACGTGACAAGAAATCCATTGAATGCATAGTAGAGCAGAGCGGCACTATGGCCACATAGTCTTAATGACAAAATGTCCAAATGAAATGAAAGTTAGGGTTTCTTTACCCTATTGAAAGCCTTTCAAAGATCCACCATTATATTTCTAGACCAAATCTAGACCATCGAAGTGCTAGCTATGCATGATAGGTAAAATCATGGGAAGGCAGGTAAGAAGGTTAAATACATGGCCTATCAAATGCAACCTCTTTTGCAATGGGTGACCCTATTATCCAACTCATGCACCACATAAAGTAAGGGGTTTGATCCATACATGCAAGTGACTTGGACCTTGGTAATGAGAAATATCATGCATATCAATGGTGAATCTAATTAGGAGCGAGGGGAAGAGTTCCTAACTCCCCCATATATACATATAAGGGTCAACAAAAAAATATATAAATCTAGTGTTACATTGATGGGTTATATTATATCACTTTGAATGAGCTATGGTGTTTCACCCTTAAATGAGCTAAATGAAAAAGATTTGAATTATAATAATTATATATACAAGTCCTAAAGTCTAAATCATACATTAAAATTAAAGAGTGAAGGGAGATATGGCAGCATTGCAAAGTTAATTTTAATCATAGTCTCTATTATAATGTGAAATGAAGATTAATACAAGGACGTCATTTTCAATGTTAAATAATGATATATAAGATAATGGTAACTTTGATGTGTATAATGTAAATTACTCTTTGTCTTTGTCTTTGTCTTTGTCCTTGTCCTTGTCCTTGTCCTTGTCTTTGTCTTTGTCTTTGTCTTTGTCTTTGTCCTTGTCCTTGTCCTTGTCCTTCTCTTTGTCTTTGTCTTTGTCTTTGTCTTTGTCTTTATTGTTATTGTTATTGTTTATTTTTATTGTTATTATTATTAGTCCCTGCCTGGGACTATTAGCAGTCGATCGATCGCTGACCGAGCATTAGTTCATAGTTTGACTGTTTTATTTTCAGTGTTTTGGCATTTTAACCTAAGTTTAATGCTCGGAATTTTGATTCAACAAACTTTTAACCAAATTTTTGGTTAGAAAAATAACTGGGGTCTTATTACATCCTTCATGTTGTTCGATGCAAAGTACGGTTGATATGCCAACATTTTAAACACAACTTAGTTTTTCCTAAGTTTTTGGTACTGTTCTGCATGTCCTGCATGCAAGACAGATGTTTGCATATGGTTGAAGTGTGCCAGATATTTGGATATCGTTGAAGTATGCAGGGGTGTTCACGGTGGTCTAGAAATGGTTTCTCCGGAGTAAGTTCGAGGATACCCAGAAGAAGATTTCCCCTGCACAGGTGAAAAATGGTGCCGACATGGAAGGTTAGCTCTGCAACTTGCGTTAAGGTTTTGTATTCAAACACTTTCCTTCACTGTGAGTTCAACACTAGAGGTTGCCATTTAGTCGCTACACCACGGTGAGTTTTCCTATTCCGAAATTTGTTCAACCCTTCAGTTCTTCCATGTTTATTTCTTGGACATTTAATGGAATTGAAGGCAGTGACTGCAGGTCCATCAACCGCACAGAGTATCGACCAGCTAGTTTGAGGAGCAGAGGAGCAGAGAGTGTCGAGCAGCAAGATCTTTGAAGGGGGGAGCTTCACGTTTACAGCTTGTAAGTTCCATTTTACAATGACTTAATATTACTTTCCACGATCACAGTTGTTTTTGTTCATGGGATTTCTTTGGTTTGGCTTCGGCTAGTTCCCAAATCTGACGACTCAGCCCACAGTTGTTTCTTCCATAGCCGCAGAAGAAGGAAGAGATGCAAAGGAGCTACTCCATTGCTATCTTCCGGCGATGAAGGGAGATTATTTTAATTTCCAAGGCAACAAGCTAGGGATTCGACCATGGAGCTCTATCTCCATCTCAATCAATTCTGCGATGGGAATGCTCCAGGCAAGAGATTCTCTACCATTTAATTTGAAAACTTCTAAGGTTTACAACTTGCATATGCTCCAGGTGCTTTTATTGAATTTTTATTACCATTTTGACATATACATTTTGCGCTTTTATTGAATTTTTATTACCATTTTGATATATGCATTTTTCTCTGTTAGTTGCTAATTCTATTTGAAGCGTATTCTTATAGGCATTTCGATCTATGCTTTTTTAAAGGTCTCCGAAATTTGTGCAACCTCTATAATTTTGTAGTTTCTTCACCATTAAAGGCCATAAACTTTTCATTGAATTCCACTGAATGTTAGAAAATGTGGTGGCAGCAATTCGATAAGTTGAGTTAATGTGTCTGTTGTTTCGAAAATCTATCGCTTTTAGGTGTCTGATGACCTTCTGCATCTACGGAAGTGAAGTATGTTGTGTGTGCATGGCCAAGACTTTGTACACCGTTTTCCTTGTGAGTCGTTCTTCTGCATCTACAGAAGTGAAGTGTGCTTTGTGTGTATGGCTGAGACTCTGTAGACTGCTTTCCTCGTGAGTTGATATCATGATCTCCGCATCCGATCAGATTAGCTTGGATTTTGTTTCAGTCGTTTTGTTGCCAGGATTATCAATATTAATCACACACGCAACCGCTGTTACAGGCCGTGTTAGGAATAAGAACAATGCATCCAAGATGAGAGTTATATTCCTCACGAAACAATATTAATCACGATTCCTCACGAAACAATATTAATCATGCACGCAACGGCTATTACAAGCCGAGTTTAGGAATAAGAACAATGCACCAAGATGAGAGTTAGATTCCTCACGGAACTTACAACAAGGCATCTGCCAAGGCCAGGCTTATTCCTTTTTTAAGGTATGCCAGGTCAAAGTCTTTATTGTTCTTGACTTGCCACATAAAAATAGTCGTAGTCTAGGGATGTGTAGTTTGTTAGGAAAATAATGCAAATTTTGGTAATGCTGAAATTTTTGGAAATATAGGTTACAAGGTTTTGATGGTGTTAATCTAGTTCCACTATATAAAAAAACACATTCTAGCCGCAAGAGTGCTTAATCCCAATGATTCTCTTCCTTTCTCGTTTGTGAAAGCCATATAACCAGCTTTGATACTGCTTTTCCTTGTGGGAGTTTTTGAGCAAAGAAGCATATTTTGTTTAAGATATTAAAAAAGAAAGAAAGAAAGAAAATATTTTAATATTTATAAAGCTAAAAATAGTCTATAGCATAGATTTCTTTTTATTTGATTGATGTATTCGGTCTTGTGAAACTTCACAAGAAACAATTCCATTTTTTTCAATTTTGTGCATAGATTCATCTTGAATACGGATCTAACTTAAACTGAGAGGATCTAATTTCTAATTTCTTCACGTGAAATTTTTTTATAAACCTACATTATTTAAATATTTTGTATAATTATTTAACGAACTAATAAAATTACATATCATACTAAGCTATAATATCATTTCCCCTCCATATATTAAATATAAACTCTATTAAAGAAGTTAAACATTTTGAATTAAATTTAATAAACTTTTAAAGAAGTTTTATCAAATTTTCTAAAATATGAAGTATAATATTACTTTAGAACAAAATCATAGTAAATATAAAAAAAAACCTTTGCCTTCCTGAAATTTTCAAATGCATTTTTCATTATTAACCTTTTAAAAAATAAAAAATACTAAAAACATAAATATAAATTGAAATTTAATCTCTTTTATTAATTTTCCAATATTGTTATTAATAGCTAAAGTTTTTTCTCAAACCAGTTATTTCATAAAATATTAAATTTATGGAACCTGTCACTACATGTTGAAGCGATAGAATTCAGGTTGTCACTACAGGTTGAAGCCATAGAATTCAGGCGAAGTTTATTTCTCAGGCTTATTAATGCGGTCATATTATATATGTTTATCATTAAATTTATACCTGTTTAAATTTAATAATCAGATGTATACAACTTGAGTATACGACTGCATTAATATGGTCCATATTTTTAGTCATCTTTATAGAATGTGCCAAATCGCCATCAGTCATATTTCTCTGACAATATATCTGAGATAATGCAGTTGTATTTTGTTTCCTCCGATGACTAAAATTATACAGTTTTTTTTCGTGCTGAAAAATAAATCCAGTCACAACATTTCTCTCTTTGGCATCACATAATGCATCACTGTAAACAAAACTTTCTTTCTGTGCCTAGGCTTCGTCGTGTCTGGTTCAGATCTGTGGTTGTTAAGGACAGGATTTGGTGTGTGCCACAATTACAGGGGAATTATAGCTGGGCAAAATTCCAGGCTCCCAAATCTTTAGAGATCATGCTGTGATTGTCTGATACCTGTACCAATTATGCCCTCAAATTGTTTACACAATGACAAACAGTATTATTTTTCAGAAACTCCTTTTCATTCGGATTAGGTTTTTGCCATGAATATTAGTAATCTGTCAACATTTAGATTAGGTTTTTGCCATGCTT
Organism: Pinus taeda; assembly: GCA_000404065.3. Classification (NCBI taxonomy): domain Eukaryota; kingdom Viridiplantae; phylum Streptophyta; class Pinopsida; order Pinales; family Pinaceae; genus Pinus; species Pinus taeda. The sequence continues at coordinate 4,780 of APFE030534006.1, read as the reverse complement.
CATAGTCCATGAAGAGTTTGAGGCCAAGCATCAGAAAATGTTCATTTTCAGAAACTCCTTTTCATTAGGATTAGTTTTTTGCCATAAATATTAGTAATGTGTTAACATTCAGATTAGGTTTTTTGCATGAAGATTCTGACAACATTCATATTAGTTTTTTGTCATTTTTAGAATTCACTATCTTGAATGTTGTTAGTTTTTTGCCATAAATATTAGTAATTTGTTAACATTCAGATTAGTTTTTTGTCATCTTTAGAATTCACTATGTTGAATGTTGTAACCAAACCAAAAAGTTAATGTGAGTAAACTAATGCTAAAGAGTCAATTTATAAAATAACAAGAATCAAGTGTTTTTTAAAGTAAATTGGCTCTTCACCGTGGCATCAGGGACCAAACCAAAAAGTTAGTGATCGATTGAAATTTCAAACATTATCCTTGCATCTTGCCGTTGATACATAGAGGAGCCTGAGGTTTTCTCAAGAGAGAGGTTACACTAGCTCTAAAGGAACCTGAGGTTTTCTAGGTTCAAGATTTTTGTTTTCAGAATATATGATTCTCAATACTGTTAATTTCTGGTATGTTTTTTCTTAATTTCACACAACAGGTTAACTCTCTGTTAATGTTAAGGTATGCGCTCATCAAGTTTTTGTTATTTTGTTTCCTTTGTAATTTGCAAATTAAAGCATACGAACAGTTCCTATATTGTTCTGTTTGGTCAATCGTCAAAAATTAAAAGCAAGCATGTTAGATAACTCACATCTCACATCTTTTCTCGAAGCTTCTCAAATTCCTGTTGTTCTATCGCTTATTTTTCAGTGCTCATAACTCATGACAATCCAAGTGATGTTATAAAGGCAATATACAACATTGGGCAACATGTTTAACTAGTAAAATATAGATTTCAATAGACAATCTATTGTTATTTTATTTCACAAATGCAATCAACAATAATGTTAACTTCCTCGAATGCGGGTGAATGGACGGGTGTCAGTGAGGAGCCACATGATAGCCATGTGCTTCCTCGTGCCTAAGGCAAGCATTCAAAGCTCTCCTCGCCGCCATGGAATGTTTGTACAGGGCGAGAGGCAGGCATTCAATGTGAAGTATGGTGAAAGGGCGAGACTACAAACTGCAGTTATGGTGAATAGGTTCCGAGGGAAGGATGGATTTGTTAAAAAGGGTGATGTATTGGGCTACAGGGATTAGTTTGTTGTATGCCGCTTTAACCTCCAGGCTACAGCTCCTGCTAGTTACACCTACGTGCATTTCTTTGAAGGCTATCTGCGTCCAGTTGGGTGGCGTCTGTGTTCAGTTGGGTGGTGTCTGCGTTCAGTTGGGTGGCGTCTGCGTTCAGTTGGGGGGCGTCTGTGTCACAAGCCCGAAAACTTGGTTGGTGGTTATCTTCAACCCTGCTTCAGCCCTGCTTCTGCAATTCCACAAGCCCCCGCTGCTCCTGCAAATATGGTTCGAAGGAGGGGTCCTGCTCGAGGAAGGTCATCTCGTCCTCCAACCTCAAGGCCTTGCCTTCACTGCTGCCGTTGTCACTGCCATGGAGGGGTTCAAGCCACCCCCATCCAAGCTAGCCAATTCATGGATGCAAGCAGTTCTAATCCTGAACCAGCCCCTGCACCTGCATTCGGGTCCGCCATCTTCACATTCGGCAGTTCGATGGACAAACCCCGTATTAATGCACATATCTCAGTTTTGTTCATCAAGGAATCTCAGGACGATGAAGGAGGTTCGCGCAGTCTGGAGAAGCTCCCAGGTGGAAGCTCAGTTGAGGACAAGAAGAAACCTATGGAGGCACCTGAGCAAGCTCCCAAAAGCCCTCAGGCTCAGAAGGCATCGACTTCCAAGGAGGACGATGAGGACGAATGGAACTCCCTGTGTGAGAAATACGGATGGTGCAGGGTGGTCAAGGAAAAGCCGGAGGAATAGCCCTCAACTGGCTCACATCCTCTTCATCCAGTTCTGTTCAGGTTCTGTCTTGGTTCATGGCTCTGTTTTTTGTCTTTTTAGTTTCAAGTCCAAATCTACATCTCGCCCTTGTCAATTTTGTAATGCCCGTCAGGCAAATCGTCGATAGTCTCATGAGGCCCCTGCGTGGGCAGTACTGTTTTTCTCCTGTGCCCCTGCATGGGCAGTATTGTTTTGATCCTGTGCCCCTGCGTGGGACTAATCTGTATGGTCTGGTTACTATGGCCCTATATGGGTTGCTCTAGTCTAGTTGTGAGGCACCTGCAAGGGCAGGTTTTGTGCTGTGAAAGACGAGTCCAAAGAGCCACAGTTGGCCTTGGACATATTGATATCATGTCTGTAAACTTTTACTGTACATAATACAATAGCATAGATTTACTGAGAAAAACAATAATGTTAACTTTCAGAAATATTCTTAAAGTTATGGTGCATTTTTTCATTTTGTCTTTCCACTGCTTCCTTTTGTTAACTTGCAGAAATATTCTTAAAGTTATGCTGCATTTTTTCATTATGTCTTTCCATTGTTTCCATTTCCAATTCCTTTCTTATTTATAAATATGACTTGTTGCTAGAAATTTGATATTTGTTTGGCAACATAATGCTAAGAGCCTATTTTTTTAATATATATATTTTGTTCGAAACAATCATCTTCAATTTTTGCTAATTTGATCAATATTTTTTTGCAAAGTTGTAGAAGACAATTGCAGAAGGCAAGTCTAGTAAACAATTACAAATGATGGAAGAAATAATAGATGTTGACAGTTACAAATTCAGATTACAATGCATTTTGCCTGAAGCATGTGGGCTAGTCTCTTGACAGGCCCCATAGCTATTTTGTTACTATGTAATATTTGCATCCACTGTGAAATGATTTACGGCTGAGAGTACCTGCCTGCCTTGAGCGACTTATATGAATTACTTATTTGTGGTTCAATCCATTTATTCCTTGACCTCTGCCTCCCATCCTCTCCAGACTTGGGACAATTTCCGCCAGGCCAACTTTTCCAAGTTCTGCAATTCCCTGCAGACCCCGGCAGGGACTACCGCCACGACAGTGGCTCCTTGTTGAGTAATTGCATTTCGCCTTTCACATTTTGGAATTACCATATTGCTTGTATTTTTAATTTGCATTCACAAGTCATGTGAGAACACTCAATACTCACAATTGGCTCACCTAAGGAGAGAGAAGATAAAAGTTGATAATGACAACCAGAAATCCAAGTAAATTCCAGTATCATACGTTTGTTTTAATTCGACATGTGTCTGGGTATAATGGCATATAATTGCATTTATACAAATGATTATATGATTGCATTGACTTTTGCACTATTAAAGTTGACTATGTATGAGTTAAGTGAATCATTATGTTTTATTTGGTTAATAAAATATATGTTTTTTTTAATATATGAATATTTATATTTAAATACTGTTTGATCAAATATTTATTTGTTTTGATTTAATAAAAGCATTTAATTAAAAAATAATATATATCTATACAGGTTGATTTCAAAGATCAAGTTTCGCATATTTAAATGTGAACCAGTTTGCATTATGGCTCATTATATTTGATTAATATTTTTAATAGTCACATATATCATAACCATTTAATTTAAATATATTGATAATGACTATATATATATATATATTCTTAAAATAATTTAAAATTTATATTAATATAAATATAATTGAAAATAAAAATAATAATATTATCTATCTATATATAATAATAAAATGTATATTAATATTATTATTGAAATTATAAAATAATTAAAAATAATAATTATGTGATATACACGTTTACTTTAAAAAATAATAATTATTAATTGAATGTAAATATTTATATCCATTAAATATTTTTAAGTAGTAGTCATTATTTTCAAAATAATTTTTTATGGTAAGAAATTTTATTTTAGACCATATTTATTTTATTAATTAATAACAATAAAATAATTAAAACAAAGTTATAATTTCTTTTTTAAATGAGCTATATTATGAAATAATGTATTTTGATATACATGTTTATCAATTGATCTTAATTGATGTACTACACTAATTAATAGTAATTAGAAAAACAAACTTATATTTTATTAACTAATGAAAATGTAACATATATACATGAAAACAATATAAATTGATATATGTTAATTAAATAGTTTTCATATTATATTATATTTTTTTTTCATTGTTAAAATTAATGGTTTTCAATTTGGGTTATCAATTTTATTTATTTATTTATTTATTGTCCAAATCAACCATCCAACGTCCTCCCTACTTTATCTATTGTGGTTCTTAGTTTACTGCATATTAATTCTAGATTTGAAGGGTGTATAGGGCTCAAATATCTTTAAGTGCAAATGTTTCATAAGTTTTGCACTCAAGCATAGGTTTGCATTGTCAAAGATTTTTTTTCTCTCTCTACACTTGATAGAATCACGGTTAAGATGGATCTATGTTGTTATTCAAGGGAGACTCTCTACAACTTAATATAAGGGAGATATTGTCACATAACTTTACATTTAAAAATAATAAAACAATCCTAGATCCATCTTAACTACAGGGGCAAGGGCCTAGAGGGATCAAATCTCTTTTTACTCTAAAAGAGGTACTTGAGGGATCAAATCTCTTTTCACTCTAAAAGGCATACTTGATCCTCTTTGTTCTTGAGAGATTTGCAATTAAGATGGATCTAGATGGTTATTAGTATTTCAAATCAAATCACTATCTAAATATTAACTAGTATTCAAAACCAATTATTTAATTAAAAATAACACTTTCAATATTTTAAAATTATAATTTTTCATTT
>APFE030534002.1:24211-63485 GCA_000404065.3 Pinus taeda | reverse complement strand
AAAGCATGGATCGTACCATATTCAAGATTGTTCTATTCATTCTTTCAGCTACACCATTCTGTTGGGATTATAAGGCACAGTTGTTTGATGTTTGATCCCATGTTGGCGAAGATAGTTTTCAAATTCATTTGATGTGTATTCTTTTCCATTATCAGTGCGAATAGACCCAAATGAGATTGTGCATCATTTTCAATCCATTTATGAAAATTCTTGAATGTTTGAAAAGCATCAGATTTGTTCTTCAAAAAATAAACCCAACACATTCTGGTGTAGTCATCAATAAATGTCATGATATATTTATTTCCATTTGCAGAAGGAACAGGCATTGGACCACATAAATCTGAATGAATGAGTTCAAGTTTCCTATGTGCTCTTGAATGTGAATCATGAAAAGATGTTTGCTATGCTTTCCTAGAATGCAAGCATCACATTGCTTAAGTTTCCTAGGAATTGTAGGAAAACTAGCAACACCATTTTTCTTCAACAAGCGAAGACTGTCATAGTTCAAATGTCCCAATCTAGCATGCCATAATAAACTTGATGGAAGTGTACCTTCTTCATGATGAGAATTGTATGAGAAATGTTGTGCATGAGCAGATGTTCCTTGCAGTTTGAGAAGCCTTTCTTCTTCTATTCCCCTCATGAAAAGTGAGTGATCAGATGCTTTTCTTACCTCAAGCTTGCCATCAAACATATGAATGGAGTTACCTTGCTGGCGGATGTGGACCAAGGACAACAAGTTTCTCTTGAGCTGTGGGAGATATAGAACATGATCCAGAAGAAAGTCTGGAAGACAAGGCAGTTTAAGCCTGATTGTGCCAAGCCCTAATGGCTTGATTTTTGACTGATCTACAAAGTATACTGCTCCATCAACATTGTCAGTGAAATCTTCAAAAAAATCTTTTCTATGAGTCATGTGACAGGTTGCTCCTGAATCAAGCAACCAATCATTTTTCCAGGAAGTAAGTGAAGCATTAAACAAATCTTCATTTACTCCAATATTACATTGTGCCACAACATAGTGAGCGGATTCAGGTGCTTTACCTTTGTGTGTATCATCAGTTTTGCCTTTCTGTTGGTTTCTTTGCTGCTCAATTTTGTCCCATGGTAGCTTGGAGTGAAAATCTGCCTTTTTTTCTTGAGGGTGTCTACCCCCCCTGTCTCTAAAATATCTTCCTCTCCCTCTTGAATGCATACTGTAACAAAAAATACTTCTGCTGATAGAAAAAATACTTCTGCCAATATACAGTAAAAAATGTACTGAAAAGGGCATGCTCAAAGGGCATTGTCATCCACTAAAACTTCTAACACAAGGTTTTCATGTACCCATTGAATCACAACCATCACAAATTCAATACACAGAGAAAAATGACCTTCAAAACGTACACGGCTACCAATAAAAAATCAATGCATATGCAGCAAAAGAGCTTCAACGCATCATGGACATTTTGCCTCCACCAAACATTCTACCATATCAATATAGGATTATATAAGAAAATGTTACTGAATGTTGTGTTGCTTTCACAATGTTAAGACCTTCTTTTCTCTAATACCATGTTAGGCCAGGGTTCAAATGTCAGCTTTCAAACGCCCCTACTATGTCAACGGAACAAGCGCCCCTGGAGGCGCAAACGAGCCCAAGAATCACTGATAGGATTTACTCCAAGGTTGTGCAGAGACCTGACGTTCCCACAGACGGTGCCAAGAGGAGCCCCTTACACATTACACAGTATGTGATATCAGCTCCCTTACCGCTTGCACATTACACAACAAATATCACGGCCAGATATCACGGCCATTTAAACACCTTCACAGTCTCATAATTCAGAACGTAGATAAATGCAAAACACTCCTCCAAAGATAAATTCATAGAAAAGCTCACAATCATATTTACCTCAACACGGAATTTTACAAGCCAATCTCCCATAAACTTTCACAGCACAACAGAACAAGAAAACTAGTGCTTAGCAGCTATGTATACCATGTCAACCATGCATATCAGATCCAAAACATGACCATGCATACGCATATTAGGTTTATGTTGCAATAGGACAACGTTCCATCTTCTCACAATAAAAAACGTAGTAATGTTCTGCCAGCCAGCGTTAAAAAATACCGGAGCATTTATTCGAAGGTCTAAAGATTACTAAAAGTGTGACAACGTCTAGCATCCAACGTTCAATTGTGTTTGCAGAATAGGCTACTAGAGAGCAGAGGAACGTTTCAGGCTACCACCTAATACGTGGAGCAAGCTACTAGGATAACGCTAATAATTATCATGAAACGCTAGGGCAGTCAGGACAGTACGGAGGAGCAGCATTGGCAGTGTCAGGCAGAGGAGCGTTTGCAATGTCACATGCAGGTCTGTATAAAAACAATATAGCAGATAGGCAGAGGAGTTACAAGGATCATGAGAGCTAAAAAGGAGCTGGCTCTGATACCATGTCAGGCTAGGCAGTAACTCCATTAAGCAAAAAATTGATTCGTATATTCATTCAATCAGGTAGGTCTGTTATATATATGAGGGAGAGACTGCTCAGTTCATCTCCCAATGACTGTTCACATTTCTCATTTATTTATTTACATAAATTTACCCAATCACAAGGATTAGGTGTCAACCATTGACCACCAGTTGAGGTAGGCCTCCAACTTTAACTATTTAAGGAAAGCTATTGTTGATCTGTCCTTGTTTGTGACTAGACCCACTCTAGGGCTAGAGGGGTTGCCTCTGTCCGCAGAGGGAACACTTTCCTGCATCACAGGGGCTGTAAACAAACACCACGGGACTGACAACAAACACAACAGAGAAATGGTTGTTCACAATGGCGATTTGCCTTGGATTCAATGGTGCCTTGTAATTTGAGGTGTAGAGTTATGACAATTTATGATGCAGAGGTAAGTTTTTATGTTTTTAGTTTTTAATGGTTTAAACTATTGCAAACTAAATAATGAGTATTTTACCCTTTCCAATTCTAGTTTTCTCTTCTAATGGATGAGTAGACTGCAGAGAAGAGAAGGGTTTTAGTTAAATAACCTAAAGAGGGTTTTTACTTAAGTAACCTTAGTATGGGTAATTTAATATATTACTACATGTAGATAAAGATTATATATTCCTCTTGGTAAAGAAAATAGGGTTTTTACTTGAATAACCTAAAGAGGGTTTTTACTTAAATTACCTTAGTATGGGTAATTTAATATATTACTAAATGTAGATAAAGATTATATATTCGTCTTGGTAAAGAAAATATATTACCGCATGTAGATAAAGATTGATTTTTATATATTTTTCTTGGTTAAGAAAATATATTACTACATGTAGATAAATATTGTGATCATATCTTTTTTTCTTGGTAAAGAAAATATATTACGTAGATCAAGATTGTGATCATATATTTTTCCTCGTAAGGAAAATATATTGCTGCATGTAGATAAATATTGATTATTATATATATTTCCTGATAAAGAAAATATATTACTACATGTAGATAAAGATTGTTATTATATATTTTTCTTGGTAGAGAAAATATATTACTACATGCAGCTAAAGATTGTTATTACTATATATAGAAAAAGATGGTTATTATATATATTAGCAACATTAAAAGATAAGTAACATTTATTGTCTTTATATAACATCCATATGTCTTTTATGTAAGAAAAGAAAGGATGAATTCTCTTTTCTTAAAAAGGGATTTTGTAGTCGTTTTCGTGGAAGTGAATATAGATTAAAGAGGGTAATTTGTGAAATATTCTCATGGATAAGAGAGTTCTCTTGAAAAACAATACTTAGTTATGAGAAAATATAATAACCTATGCATAGATAAAATGCACAGAGATAATATAAGTCATAGGAATCTTCTTTGGAAAAGATATATCTTTTTATGCATGAAAGGTAAGTTACTTGTGTTAATTCCTTTGCAAGAGTTTGCAAAAGTTACATGTTTTGGTGAGTAAAAAGGTAAAGGATTTGTGTGTTGCATATTGGATAGTTTGATTTAATTGCATGGTTTAGTTCATAAAGGGTTACCATTATTGTTATCTTAGTTCTTATGCCCAAAGGAAAGGTGAATGTGATAATTTCATGGAAACAAAGGCATAATAACTTTGTACATAAATAATAGAGAAACTATGTTGGGTTCTTGAAAAATAACTATGTGAAAAAAACACATATGCAAAGGCGTAGAAACAATAGTTTATTACATGTATGAAGATATAACTATTGTGTTATATATTTTAAAGAGAAACATGGATTTGTAGAACTATTGGGTTAGATATTTTAAAGAGAAATATGCATTAGTGTGAATAAGTCTTGTGGAAAGTAAAACAAGTATTTACTTGAATAAATGTACGAGTTAATTATTATGACATGCTTGATAGTTATTTGTTTATACATGCACAACATTGTTTGAAGAAGCATGTTGTGATATTATATTTACAACTCATGCACATGAGTAGATGTTAAAAGATCACTTTTAGAGACTAATTATTGATTGATTAATATTGTATCTAATCTTGTTGCCAAAGCTTGTTGACGACAACAATGATAGGAAACGATGGCAGTTTGTGCCAAAGAAAAATTGATGTTTAACATTGTGGTAGATAAAGAACTCACAGTCCATGCTCATGAGTAGAAGTTGCAGGATCATACATTGATAGAACAATCATGCCACAAGGATGTAGAGAGTGGTGATATGTAGGTAAAGGGTTTCATGAAAAATGTAAAAGCTTTTAGCTAGTTATGTGACATTTTAATGATATTTCATTGTAATATTTTATAACAATGGAAAAGGGATGGAATTCCTTATAAGCCATTGAGTGAGGGGTGAAAAACCTCACGAGCGTTTAATAATAAAATTAAACATTTGTTGGTTTTCACCCTACGAGGTTTCCAGGTTATATCAGTGTTCAACGATGTGATTGATTATTGTGTCAGTTTGATGATGTAGATTTCTTATATGATGTCATAATCATAATGTAAAGTATGTGATAAATTAATTTGGTTAAGGGAATCATGAAATGGATGCAAGGTTTTGTTGTGTTGTACAACAACCCCCCATTTCATATTAAGATTTTGTATAAAAGTTTTAATATGAAATGGGTCCCTTTTAAAAATAAACTTAGTTGGATGTGTGAATAAAATTGTATGTACCTCATCATAAGAAAAATCCTTGTTAAAACCACCGATGTAACTAAATCATTTTATACAACTTTTTAAATAGAAAATAAAATGTTTCCTTTATAATATTAAAAAATCATTCAATATTGCGATAAAGCAATCGGAGATTGCATATCGCAATATTAAAGGAAACACACAAGCAACAACCTCACCCAATGCTCTGATCCAAAAAGGCAATCACAATCGGTAAATTGGGTAAAACAAATGCCGACACACAATAGAGCAAAGCCCCTCAATTCCTCTGATGCAATAATGCTAATTGCAATCGGCAATCGACGACTCGGCCATATCAATAATAAAGAAACATTTGAAGAGGCCTAATCAATTCCTCTGATGTGATAAAGCGAATCGGCAATCGACGATCGGCACTCGGCAGGAGTCACATGATTAAGGGATAAAGCCCATGCCAACTCCCAATTGCGATCTATTAATTAGGCGCACATCTCGAAAAGCAAATATATTAAAGGAAGTTTGCATGCATTATATTGTATCACCTTTCGGTGATTGGAAATATTTAAAGCAAGTCTTAAATGCCTTCTCTTTGACACTCCCGATTGTCGATCAGTGATTGATTGCTGATCGTCGATCATTAAAATCTAAGGCACGCTTGAAACAATCATTTGGCATATGGGCGACGTGATGGACATTTATGATGATATTTACCACGATTGACCGTTTAAACGACTATTCAATATTGCAGTTAAGGATGGATCTTTCAAAGGATTTCATCCATGGTAATCCTTAACTATATTGTATTTTATGCCAATCAACGTAATTCTATGCATTATCATATTGGCTTGCAGAAACATTTTCTCTGTATCACTGTTTGCAACTGTTTGCGCAGAATTCTTCCGAAACCAAAGAACTAGAGAAAATGGGTAAGAAATCAAAGAAGTCTACAGCAACAGCCCCTATAGCAACAACACATCCAGTCAAAGATCACAGACCAAGCAAGAAAGGATTAATCTCAAATACGACGTGCCTTGTTATAGGAAACATGAGCTAGGAGAGCATTTACAATCTGATTGAAGCCGAAGACCACGAGGAATTATCAGAGGAAGCCACAGGCGATTCTACTAACAAATCAGAAGGGACTCTTGAAGAATTAGCTTGTTCTTATCTACATGCAATAGCAGCGCGAGATAAAATCTTGCCATATATGGACGTAGTGAGATGGGTGGTGGAGAAAATTCCAGTCTTGGACAAAACCTTTTGCACAGTTGATGGGAGGATATTTGGCTCATTTCAGCTCGAGGATCTCATGAAAATGTGCCACTTACCTCGACCTAAGAAGTGATAGAACAGGGTGTTCTTGGAGGTGTTCGCAAAGGAGAATGATTCAGAGTCAGCCCTGATAAAGCAATGGAGACATTTTCCCAAAAAGCACAAGCACGAGTCATCGGGTAAGTACTTTGTTGACTCGTTGGCTTCCCCTTATTGTTATGTCGGGGCTATGATGTGTAGGATGTGGGGAATAAATGATTTGGCCAAATTCACCATAGAAATGGTACCCCTAATGGAAGCTGCAATCAAAAGTTATGTAATAGATTGGGCTAATATCTTGTCTGATAAACTAGCTACAACAAATTTAGAGTACAGAACAAATGTGCATAAAACTTCCCATATTATTCCCCCGTTCTATTACAATGCTTATATTATGGATACTATTTGCTTTAATTTGGAATATCCAATACTTGGGTGGAAATGGACTCCTCAAGGCCCGAATCCAATCCACATTTACCACCAACAGTGATGGAAGGCGAATTACAAAAATCATTTGTATAAAATTTGCAATGGTTTTATTCTCCCTATATATTATTATATTTTTAATAAACCTACTCCAAGGATATCCCTGGAAGCAGAAGTTGATTTAACAGTAGCAGGCAGTTGATTCGCGGAGGAGAAATTTACTTACATAAGGCTTTTTGGTAGCCTTACTAAACCCCATGTTCTTCCCTTTTATGTGCCTGATAAATTGTTAGCTCGGGAGTTGGCCTACCAAATAATAGTAGAAGGGACATCCAGAACCCTTAAGGATTCAAAGAAGCATATTTGGCCAAACTTCCCTTTACGGTGTGGCATTTTCACTCTACATGACTACAAGCATGCAGAGAAGGGGACAAAAAAGATACTAATTTTGAATCTAGCCATAATTCCTAACAAGCCATATGATCCATGACAGGTTGCTTATAATGTCATGTCTCAAGCCAAACTTGCTAAGTTTGATCATAAAGCCGATGAATTCGATGATTGAGTTTCCTCAGCTGAATCATTATTTCAAGTTAAAACATTGGCCATGATGAGGTATCAAGCTGAAGGACTGGAAACATTTAATATGCTTAGAGACCAGAGGTTGCAAACTCTACCTCTAGACCTATTAGCCACAACCCTGATAGTCTAATCAAGTGAAACTGAATAGCAAGTTGTTGATAAAGCTCCTACAGTAGAACAAATTCCTGAGAAAGAAAAATCACCAAAGCAGGAGTAAGAACAAGAAAAGGGTGGTGAACTTATTGATTCAGATGTTCATATTGATCCCAAACTACTCAAAGAATGGCAACAGTTTGACTCAATTATCAACAATACTGAGAGCTTGTAGGGATTCAGTACTCCTAAAGCAACAACTAGATAGAAGACAGTGACTAATACAGTTCCATCTAAAGGAACTAGTGGCCCACCTGTTAGCACCTAAATCTGCTTTAGGCTGAAGGAAGGAAAAATTTAGGGTAACCACAAACCACACTCAGTCTCATAGCTAGTGCTACCAGAACAGGAGAGGACTCTCTCTGTGTCATGCTCAATGAATAAAGAAAGGATATGTTCTGAGGTGACTTGCAGTGAATATTGATTTTAGGCTAGGTAAATAAATATGGAAACAAGAAACAAATTTTTATAAATGACTGAGTTTATGGGATGTATGGGACCAACGAACAACAATGAGCAGAGAATTTAACACAAAGGCACAGATTACTTTGTGAGGCAAGATAGGCAGAAAATCTAGCAATTAAATTTGAAATAATGCAAAATGGAAAGATTGTTTAGGAGGGTGAATAGGGCATAAATACATGAATCCTTGTCAATAGAAGAAGAACATACAACATGAAACTTTCCCACAGGCAGAGCAATAAACATGAATTCTACCTTATCTTACTTAGAAAATTTCACTGGAAATGAATACGAATGAACTGTGAAACATAATGAAATACATATGAAATAGAAAGAGAATACATTTGCTACACTCACACCACATGAATCTCATGAACCAGAGCCACTTCCTTTCATTAATTCTCTATCAAAATATACAATGAGGAACTGAGTTTCTCTCCCACAGTCTCCCAGAAATTACAACCAACCCTTTTCAAATGGTTTTACATACAATAAATATACTTTACCATTAGGAAATGGAACGACCCCCAGTTGGGGAGTTTTTCAAATCATTACAAAATGGAAATGGAAAGCCAATCATTAATGGCAGGTGCAGCGTTACAAAAATGACAAATTGCTTGGGTGACTGCTTGCCTACCTTTGCCACTTGGACAGGAGCCCACCTTTAGTGAAAATACTTTTTAAACATTTCCTTAGTTTCGGAGAAAAATATAGTGTAAATGAGCGGGCCCACTTGGAGAAAGTCGCGAATCGAAATGTCGCGGAGCGGAAGTGACTTTGGCCTTTGGGTCCCTGTGCGCCGCGCCCAAATCTATATGCGCCGCGCTACTTTTGAGGTGATTTTGAGGTACCTGCTGAAGTCTCAATTGTGCCCAAGTGTGCTTGTTAGAAAGCCTAGCCTGTCTACTTTCCAACCCAAGTGGAATTTCTAAATTTGGTGCTCATTTGCCCCTTCAAAACTTCAATATCCCAAGACTCCTTCCTGTGTGTCAAAATAGGGGCAGAGAGGTCATTTTTTGAGTGTTTTTGACCTCCTGGGGACTCAAAACTTGCCCAAACTTCTTGGCCATGCACCAATAGTAATGATTTTTCATGTTGAATCCAAAAATGCAAACCATTCTTGATTTGGAGCTCCCAATCCTAAGCGTCGTGCCAGTGGCACGACGCATAGGGAGAAAAACCCTGTTTTGTGCCCAAAAATTTGTCAAGTGACCAAAATTGCCCCAAATTTTTTGAAATTTGGGCTGGCAATCCTCTATGAAGTGTTGTACCGGGCCATAGATGCTTCAACCAAGATTCGGAGCCGATCTTTCTCTTTTTGCCTCTTTTGTCTCTTTGTCGCTCTCCCCAATTTTGCCTTCAAACTCCTTATCCGAGCCTTTGAACTGATGTTCCGTGCCCTGTAGTGATAAAACATCCACCTAAATATGGTTTTTTCCTTGTCAGATTTCTCTAGTAGTCTCTCAAGGTGGATGTTGATACGCTCGAGCCAAGACTCTTGGTCATTGTTAATCTCTTTCTCTAATGGAGTGAGCTCAATCCTCCTATGTTGGGCAGCTTGGTGATTTTCGCGGATGTTTTGCAGCTCCATGATCTCATGCTGGTCTTTGAGTTGTTTGTTCCTCTACTCCAAATACCTGATAATCCACTTGGCCCTCTCGAAATTGAGAGACAAGGCTTGGATCTCCGTTTGCTGCTCTTGGATGGTCCTCCTAAGCTTGGCACTCTCCACATTTGTATCATCATCATGAATGAGGATGAAGTTAGCCTCTTGTTCACCTGATGGCCCCTCGTCATGCATGGGATTCTTTCCCCTATCCTGTACCTATGTTGCCGATGTCGGAAGCGATCCCCCTTCCACCCCGGGTGGAGATAACACTCGCTTTGCTGCTGCAAACAAATGTCTACTGCCTCTCTGATAGGTGATGAATACTGGCATAGTAGTGGCCTCATGGCACTCATACTGATGAGAAGGACCACCTATCTCATGTTCAACCTATGATAATACCTGTGAATGTTGAAGAGGTCACGGAAGATGAAGTCATCCCAAGTAATGCCCTGTAATCCCAACTGATGATCCACCAAAATCTTAATTAGAGCAAAATGATAAACACTGTTAAGTTGCCGTTGAGAGGTCTTGTGCTGCATGAAGGTGTTCATCCTCTCTATGTTCCTACACATGAAATAGGGGATGTTCATCATCCTTACCCTGGTAAAGTGCATGAGCAACCTGATGTGATAGGCATATAAACGAGAGAACCTCCCCTCATAGCTGAAATATTTCATGATCAACTTCATGAGTGGAGCATATTTATCTTTCAAATATCAGAATGGAAAGAGTCTTTGGAGTTGCCTCAAGAAACTGGCCTTAATGTATGGCTCATAATGCTACCGATGAACCTTCTGTTCCTTGTGCCATGGTTCTCCAACATTCGGTATGCCGGTTGCTAATGAGACAGTTTTAGGTGTCTGTGTGAAGGTGACACCGGCTAAGATAGAGTGATCTCCATGTAAGTGAAGCACAAAAAGACTGGCCAACTCATGATGAACTTTAACATTAGCCACCCTTTGACAAAACTCAAAACATGATAGATGCTGGAAACGTGACATAGCAAGAGGGCAGGCCTGCAATTCTGTGAGGGTGGTCGGTTCATCCCTAACATGTTTGCCACTTTTATGATGTCTCTGGGGAGACTATTCTTCTGAGGATGAATCACTTTGGGTTTCCACCTCATACTCCGATGAATGCTCAAATGCCATGACTGTTGTATATGGACTGTGCTTGGACTCCCCTTTGATGATGGTAGTGAAACTATGTGTTGTTGTGATCTCTGCCACCAAGGGGATCAATGCAAAAAGGGAGTGTTAGGAAGGGGAATAATATGATGGGATTAGGGGTTATGGGGGAAAATTTTGTTTAGGGACATGTAGGAGGGTTTGGGGATTTTATAATGTAGGGTTTTGGGGTTTTACATTGACAAATGAGTGGAGGGGATAGGGAATAGGGGTTTAGTACTGTTTTAGGGTAGGGAAAATAGGGAAAAATGGGATAGGGGGGAACAGAACAATGGAAAAAGGGGAAAAATGAGAGGTGAAAGAGGAGCCTTGGCATCAACACAACAATTTGCAACCCTAGCAACAATGGATTTGATGATTTCAAGTGGTAGGGTTCAGGCGTTTTTATTGCAACTATACATGGCCATAAACCATCATCATATTCACAAAAATACATGAGCCATCGAGATGTTGACCCTACCTATCAATTGGAAGGGATTCAAAGGTGATTTGATGCAATTGGGAGCAAGACCGGGCCTTTACAGGTGTGCGCCACACAACAAACCCAGTGTACATGCTCTGTGTGTGCGCCGCGCCCATGTAGTTTCACCACTATGGGGTTGCACCCTGTGCGTTGTGCTCTCTATGTGTGCCGCGCTCCTCTGTCTGTGCGCTGCACCCGTGAAAGCGACTCCAACCTCTTGTAAAACGCATGTTAACTCTTCAAAATCACTTTGCAATGTTTCTCTCTATCCTTGGTCTACACAATGACTTTTGTTTCTTGTGGGTATCTTATATAAAGACCTTGGAGTCATGGTTTTGATTTTTGTTTCTTCAAAACCCGCTTTGCTAATGTTTGTTTTGCAACTTTTTCCCTGATTTAATGCAACTCTATATTTCACTTTTCCCTTTGAATTTTTTAGCTAAAATGATGAAAGTTTTAGCACTTTTTGTAGGGGTTGCATGACATGGCATTTGGCCAAGGAAACCATGACTACGCCTGAAGAGATCAACCGGAATTTTTTTTGAAAATTATCACAAATGACACACTGTTTGACTTTTCTTCAAAACAGAGTTTTGAAGAACAGTCGTAATCGGTCAACATGAGGATGAAAATATTTAAATCACAACTTTGTGAGGGTCTCCGTCTAGCCTGCATGGCTTTATTGGACATGTTTGAAGACCAATTTATCTAATCCCTAGACCTAATGACTAAAAATGACTCTCATCCATTAAAAGATCAAACATTGACGGTCATGGACTTTAGTGAACATTGATGGAAAGATCTAAGGTAGCAGGTGCCAGACATGAGGGGATATGACTAACATGATATTTTCGTCAGATTATGGCATGCCCCTAGAGGAATGTAGCTGAGTGAATGGAGCGATACTCCTAAAAATGAAATGAAGAAAGAGTTTTGATCTCTGACACAGGACTGACAAGACCGACTCTAACAGTGGCTCTAATGGGGGATGGTAGCTCCTTGGAGGTGCCAAGAACAACAGATCTCTAGAAGAGCTAGACAGTGCCTTCATGCATTGGGCTATGGAGTCATTATTTCAACAAACAACACAAGACTCTGACTCATTTATGAAACTAAAATGACCAAAAAAAAATTAACTCTAATTTTATATTGAAATGACTTGAAGACTAAGTTGACAAACTCTAACCAAACTGAAATAAAATGGTACTTATAGTGACAGTGGAAGCAGTGTCAACAACTCAGAAATGGTCCCCGCTTGAGCCGCCGACCATTGATTGGCCCTCCTAGAGAATCTTCCCCATTCATTTCCTTCAGAAGAAAGGCATTCTGACCCTGATATGTTGCAATCTTGAAGGGACCTTTCCAGAGATTCTCGAACTTACCATGTTTACCCTTTTCCTCATTCCTTGCATCCCACTTCAGCACCACATCATCCAACTGAAATTTGTCCACCTGTGCTTTTCTGTC
The DNA here is from genome assembly GCA_000404065.3 of Pinus taeda. Lineage (NCBI taxonomy): Eukaryota > Viridiplantae > Streptophyta > Pinopsida > Pinales > Pinaceae > Pinus > Pinus taeda. Next base: position 50,697 of record APFE030534002.1, on the reverse strand, counting down.
ATAACTTTTCTTAATCTTCTCCTGCAACTTGGATGTGTTCTGGAAGACTTCTTCTCTGGTCTGCTGCAAGTGGACCATTTGATTCAACCTTCTTTGCATAGGATCTTCTTCACTGTCGGCCTCTTGAAGAAGTTTGACTAGCGAGGCTGCGAGAGAAGTAGGAAATACTGTATCAACTCCATAAACAAGCTCAATTGGGGACGTACCAATGGATTTCTTCTGACTAACCCGATCTGCCCAAAGTGCATTGACCAACCTCTTATGCCAACTCTTCTTGTTTATTTCCAGCAACTTCTTGATGATGTTGACCAATGATTTATTAGAAGACTCTGCCAATCCATTGCCTTGTGGATGATAGGCGCTTGAGTGACCCAAAATGATGTGATATTTATGACAAAATTCTACCATCCTTTTTTATTTGAAAGCTGTTGCGTTATCAGTGATTAACTTATTTGGGCAACCAAAGTGAGACAAGATGTTATTTTCAAGCAATGAAATAATTACCGCATATGTAGCTTGTCTGGTAGGAATTGCTTCGATCCATTTCGTGAAATAATTTGCCGCTGTGAGGATCCATCTATGCTGACCAGAAGAAGCGGGATGAATTTCACCAATGAAATCCAACCCCCATTGTTGAAAATGGGCAGTCACCTCAATGGGCTTAAGTGGAAAAGGCTGTAACTTCTGCCTTCCTTCGAAAATCTGACACTTATGATAGCCCTTGACCATCTTATATACATTAGAAAACAATGTCGGCCAATAGTATCCCACTCTTAGGACTTTATTTGTTGTTGATTTCCAAAAAAGGTGACCACCACAATCTCCTTCGTGGAAATCCTCCATGATCTTCTTTGCTTCTTTTTCCACCAAACAATTTAATAGAACGCCACCGAGATCTTTCCAATACAGTGCAGAATTTAGAATGCAAAACTTGGCAGCCTTCACTTTGAGTGTTCTCGCTTTGTTTCTAGTCATGCCGGGCAGTGTTGACAAATTTTTAAGCACATATATGATATCTAAATACCACGGAGAAAGAGCAAACATTTCAAATACCTGAATTGATGATCCTTCCTCATTCTCATTGAACATAGCAGTGATCAGATTTATGTCTAAGGCATGCAAGTTTGACTCAGCCATTAAATTTTCCAATCCCTGTCCTTTAACAAGCTTTGTGGGCTTTATTTCCAAATCATATTCCAAAAAAGATGCAATCCACTTGCCTCGTCTTCCTTCCGGATCTGTCTGCACTAAAACATCTTTGATAGCAGCGTTAGGAACATAAGCCAAAATATGAGAATGCATAATATATACCCGAAAATCTTTCAACGCTTTTACAAGTGCTGGGCGGATAGACCATTCATATAGCCTCTTTGGTACTCATCTGATTCTTCCTCCAAGATGGTGTCATTTGCTAGAATGAAATCTACATCTTTGTGTACAGCCAGACTTTCTGCATACTCATCCTCGGTAATATAAATAGGAAAATCATCAGGAGTAAAGAAGTGGTTTTCCTCACGTATTATATTTCCGTCCTCATCTGACTCTGGTCCATGCACAAAATTTTGCTGCAAAGGTGGCTATATTGGCTGCTGTGCTGTCTGCTCTTGGGCTTGCCAATCTCTCTGCCTTATTCTATATTGTGGTTGTTGCTGGCCACAAAAGTTAGGATTTCTAGCTTGTGGCTCAGGTTTGTCAAGTTCACCCTTTCAAGCATCTGCTCTACCTTCTGGAGTAATTGATCTACCAAGGAAGATTCTTCTTTTATGGTGACCTTCTTCTCCACCTTTGCTCTAGCCCTCTTTGTCAGCAGATTTTCTTCAATGCTGACCGTGATCTTCTGCATGTCTTCCATTGTGGCTAGCTCTCTCTCTCTTTGTTAATTGATAAGCCATGCCACCATCAAAACCATCCGGAAACTTCACCATGGTTAGCCCCACAGGTGGCCTTAGATGATCGGGAATTTCATTATAAACAGAGTTGAATCTAATGCAGTAGTCTTGAACCGACTCACGAGCGTTTCATTTGATTTGCTCATATTCAGCCAGAATTTGGAGAGGATTCTTTTTCACTTCCCACGAGCCTAAAAATTGTCTTTGCAAGTCGGCCAAGGTAGAGATACGTGTAGTCAACAAACCTCTAAACCATTTCCTCACTTCACCTGCAAATGTCTATAGAAAAAGTCTCATTGCCACATTCTCCGCATCGATCTCATGAAGTTCACAAAAATCTTCCATTCTATCCACATGTTGCTGAGCGGTAATGCTATTAGGAGTGCCATCAAAAAATGGGATTTTTCTTTGATAATCTGCGGGCATATCATCTAAAACTTTAGGTAAGACAAGAGATGCAAAACGAGCAACCATCACTCTTGGTGGGTTTGGCCTTGGAGGTGTTGGAGGAGTGTGCGCAGTTCGTAGGGGGCTAACAATTTGAGTTTGAAGCTGTGCCACAATGTAATTATCAATTGACCAGTTAGCCCTTTTAGTTTCCAAGTCTACTAGAAACTGTGGATTGGGGACAGTAGAGTCAACCGCCCTTTCAGATTTGGTCTCGAACAATGATATTTAGAACTGCTCATCAAAATCTAGCTCTTCAATATACTCAAAAATGTTAGGATATGAATGGGATTTGAACATGAGGGATATAGAGCTCTCTTGACGACGAATTCTTGGAATCAAATTGGGATTTTCATAGATGTACGGAGGATCTGAATCTGGATTAGCTCTGGTATATCTTCTAGAATCCAGTGTGCTATTAAGAAAAGTCAAAGGACACAACCAACTCACTCAACCTATCAAATCCTAAACTTATCATCCGGAAGCTTAGAATTATCAAGAAGTAAGGGGAGTAATTTTGTATTCCCCAGCGGAGTCGCCACTATGATAGCACCTAAATCTACCTTAGGCTGAAGGAAGGAAAAATTCAGGGTAACCACAAACCACGCTCAGTTTGGTAGCTAGCCCTACCAGAACAGGAGAGGGCTCTCTCCATGTCACGCTCAGTGAATAAAGAAACAATATGGTCTCAGGTGACTTACAGTGAATATTGATTTTAGGATAGGTAAATAAATATGGAAACAAGAAGCAAATTTTTATAAATGACTGAGTTTCTGGGATGTATGGGACCAACAAACAACAATGAGCAGAGAGTTTAACACAAAGGCACAGATTACTTCATGAGGCAAGACATGCGGAAAGCCTAGCAATTAAATTTGAGATAATGTGAAATGGAAAGATTGTTTAGCAGGGTAAAAGGGGAAACACATGAATCCTTGTCAACAAAAGAAGAACACAAAACATGAAACTTTCCCACAGGCAGAGCAATAAACATGAATTCTACCTTATCTTAGAAAATTTCACTGGAAATGAATACGAATGAAGTGTGAAACATAATGAAATACATATGAAACAGAAAGAGAATACATGTGCTACACTCACACCACATGAATCTCATGAACCAGAGCTATTTCCTTTCATTAATTCTCTGTCAAAATATACAATGAGGAACTGAGTTTCTCTCCCACAGTCTCCCAGAAATTACAACCAACCCTTTGCAAATGGTTTTACATAAAATAAATAGAATTTTCCATTGGGAAATGGAATGACCCCCAGTTGGGGAGTTTTTCAAATCATTACAAAATGGAAATGGAAAGCCAACCATTAGTGACAGGTGTTGCGTTACAAAAACGACAAATTGCTTGGGTGACTGCTCGCCTTCCTTTGCCACTTGGATAGGAGCCCACCTTTAGTGAAAATACTTTTTAAACATTGCCTTATTTGCCGAGAAAAATATAGTGTAAATGAGCGGGCCCACTTGGAGAAAGTCACGAATCGAAATGTCGTGGAGCGGAAGTGATTTTGGCCTTTGGGTCCCTGTGCGCCACGCCCAAATCTATATGCACCGCGCCACTTTGGAGGCGATTTTGAGGTACCTGCTGAAGTCCAAATTGTGACCAAGTGTGCTTGTTAGAATGCCTTGCCTATCTACCTTCCAACCCAAGTGGAATTTCTGAATTTGTTGCTCATTTGCCCCTCCAAAACTTCAATCTCCCAAGACTACTTCCTGTGTGTCAAAATAGGCGTAGAGAGGTCATTTTTTGAGTGTTTTTGACCTCTTGGGGACTCAAAACTTCCCCAAACTTCTTGGCCATGTACCAGCAGTGATGATTTTTCATGTTGAATCCAAAAATGTAAACCCTTCTTGATTTGGAGCTCCCAATCCTAAGCGTCGCACCAGTAACACGACACATAGGGAGAAAAACCCTATTTTGTGCCCAAAAATTTGTCAAGTGACCAAAATTGCCCCAAATTTTTTGAAATTTGGGCTGGAGATCCTCTATGAAGTGCTATGCTGGGCCACAGAGGGTTCAACCAAGATTCAGAGCTGATCTTACTCTTTTTGTCTCTTTTGTCTCTTTGTTGCTCTCCCCAATTTCGCCTTCAAACTCCTTATCTGAGCCTTTGAACTGATGTTTTGTGCCCTGTAGTGATAAGCTATCTACCTCAATATGGTTTTTCCCTTGTTAACTTTCTCTAGCAGTCTCTCAAGGTGGATGTTGATACGATCGAGCCAAGACTCTCGGTCATTGTTAAACACTTGCTCTAATGGAGTGAGCTCAATCCTCCTATGTTGGGCAGCTTGGCGATTTTCTCGGATGTTTTACAGCTCCATGATCTCATGATGGTGTTCAAGTTGTTTGTTCCTCTGCTCCAAATACCTAATAATCCACTTGGCCCTCTCCAAATTGAGAGACAAGGCTTGGATCTCCGTTGGCTGCTCCTGGATGGTCCTCCTAAGCTTGGCACTCTCCACATCTGTATCATTATCATGAATGAGGATGAATTCAACCTCTTGTTCACCTGATGGCCCCTTGTCATGCATGGGCTTCTTGCCCCTGTCCTGTACCTGTGTTGCTAATGTCAGAAGCGAGGTCCCTTCCACCCCACGTGGAGATAACACTCACTTTGTTGTTGCAAACAAATGTCTACTGCCTCTCTGATAGGTGATGAATACTGGCATAGCAGTGGTCTCATGGTGCTCATACTGATGAGAAGGACCACCTATCTCATGTTAAACCTCTGATAATACCTGTGAAGTGCTGAAGAGGTCATGGGAGATGAAGTCATCCCAAGTAACGCCCTGTAATCCCAGCTGATGATCCACCAAAATCTTCATTAGAGAAAAATGATAAACACTGTTAAGTTGCTGTTGAGGGGTCTTATGCTACATGAAGGTGTTCATCCTCTCTATGTTCCTGCAAATGAAATAGGGGATGTTCATCATCCATACCCTGGTAAAGTGCATGAGCAACCTGATGTGATAGGCATATAAACGAGAGAACCACCCCTCACAGCTGAAATATTTCATGATCAACTTCATGAGTGGAGTATATTCATCTTTCAAATATCGAAATGGAAAGACTCTTTGGAGCTACCTCAAGAAACTAGCCTTAATGTATGGCTCATAATGCTACCGATCAACCTTATGTTTCTTGTGCCATGGTTCTCCAACATTCAGTATACTGGTTGCTAATGAGACAGTTTCAAGTGTCAGTGTGAAGGTGACACCGGCCAAGATAGAGTGATCCATCCTTACCAACTGCAAGCATATCTATTTCGGGGAGATTTTCATGTATTTGTGATTCGGTTACATCAACTCACAGCATTTGTATTTCATAGTTAGTTAGTTTAGATAGTATTTAGAGACCCTTTCATGTTCTTAGAAAGGGTCCTGAAATTTTTGTATGAAGACTTAGATTGGAAGTTGCACTATTGTACTTCCAATACATATTTTTTTATGAAACTGGACCTGCATTCCGAGCTTTTAATGAAGAGTACTTTTATCTAATATGCACTAGTGCTTCCTGTAAGAGTATTTCTAAGTTAGAGAGTGAGATCCAAATGCAAATTCATGTTGGGAGGATTCGAACACATATGGTACTATTATCTATGTTTTGCTTCGTTCTTTTATGTGAACTAGCATTCATTCATTTTTTCTATTGTTGATGTATGCATAAAGTTCTAACAACAATCTCTTTTACTTATCACTATTGAATGTGCAAGAATTGTTATCTTTCATCTATATATGCGTCAACGATATATAAAATCAGTGCAACAATGTTTTAGTTATTACTTTGTTCAACTATTTGAACAAAGTAATTATCATATGAATGAATATTCTTGTTTAAAAGTAAAGTCATCTACATGCTTATTTTTCAATGAGAACCATTAACAGTTGCGCTAAAATAGAAATTTCCCGAGATAGATTAGTATTGAATTTTAGAATAAGTATTTCATCATTTTCCATTAGATATAAGTAAATTAGATATTTATCCATCCCATTCATAAATCATTGGGAAATTGGTCCCATTATATCCAGTCGAAGCCACCACACCAAACGGAAAAGGAGTTGCCTTTAAGGTCCGGATTGGGTGGTTTTCCCCAATGTTGATGTAACGATTTTTGAGGCATCAACATTTTTGGCTCTAGAAAGAGGGCATGAACTATGAATGGCAAGTGAACCCAAATCTACAACCCATTCTGAGAGTAAATCTCCCTCCACCTCACCTCCGACTTCTGCCTTGCAGGCTGGAACCCCAGTTTCCAAGTAAGAAGTAGAAGAGTCAATGACCACTGCTCAACCCCAAAATATCTCAGAAAAATTAACTCCAAACTCTCCCAAAGTACAGTCTCTTATCCATAAACTTCAAGGATTCTCAATATCTCCACAAAAATCTGAGGTATCTCAAGGCAGTGTAACTTCGCAATTCATTCCTTCTCACCCTTTCACTAGACTTGAGAGTGAAAAGCTTGGTATTGAGCATACTGTGTTACCATTGCCTAAAAGGAAATGGGCAAGGAAAACAACCGAAGGATTTGATAGTGAAACTTTTTCGTCATCATCATCCATTTCATCTTCTGCAGTGCGAAGCCAACCATCCACTCCTCCACTCCAGATTGTTGTTCAACAGGGAACTTGAACTTCAATATCTATTTCTCAACTTCGTCAAACTACAATATTTACTCCTTCCCAATCATCTGGAACTTCATCGGTGATGTCATCTAGTAGTAGCTTGAAAATGGAAAAAAATCAATTGAATAATCCTGGTGCGGTCATTATGCCTGCACCATTACACCCATTGCCAGCTCATCCTGAAAAATGGTTGCCTAAATTTAATCCAGATGCTCGCATACAGGCAGATGAGCATATTAACAACTTTATGTTGTCAATCAATTTAATAGGAATTACAGAGGAAAATGTGGTTGTTAGGATTTTCCCTTATACCTTATAAGGATCAGCTGGGTCTTGGTACTTTTCCCTGCCATCAAAATCCATTACTAGTTGGAACATTTTCCAAGAACAACTCTTGACGAAATACGGTGATGATAGATCTCTAGCAACCTTAATTAATAATCTTTCAAATACTAGGATAGAGTCTAAAGAACCTATAAAAGAGTTCAATTCACGGTTCAATAAACTCTTGAATAAGATTTCGACTGCCTCTAAACCTAGTGAGCAAGTTAGAAGCAAATGGTATATAATAGCTCTACCCTCAAATATAGCTATCTTTGTAGATAGAGCTGCAAAACCAGCTCTTGCAGAAAATATGAAAGAAGCACTTGCTATAGAGAAACGCATCATTGCCTTAGAGAAGAAAGCTGCTCTTTAAGATAAAGAATCAAAAAAGGTCTCCTTCAAAGATGAATCAAAAAATAAAGTGGCTAAAGATCCCTACGATATGGAAGGTCTCCAAGTTCTCAAAACTATGTCAAATGAAATGATAGAAATCAAGAAGCAAGTAGCTGAGACTTCAACAAAAAGACCATTTAGAAACTTTAAGAAACTTGAATCAAAGCCTCCAAGTGTTATATCCAATGCAGACTTAGATCCCGAAGAAGAAGAAGAGATAGTCTTATCATCTGAAGAAACTGAAGAAGAGGTAACTGTTGAATGTCATGGGATGTGGGACTTTATTTTGCCTAATTCTGATACAGAAAATGAATAGGAAGCTTTCCCTGTAACCAGGAGTAAAGGTACTCCTGAACCTGTTCAAATAACTCAGAAGAAAAGGAATGCAGGTACCACTACTAAAGAAAAATTTTCCACAAAGAAGTCTACGGTAGTACCTTCTCAAAATCAACCGTCAGCCTCAAATCCACCTTCAACATCTAAAAAATTAGTAGTTACAGAATCTATGGATTACAACATTATTGAAGACATGAAGAAAACAAAGGAAAATATCACAATGTTTGAGCTTAGTAAACTCAAACATCAACAAAAATTGTTGGTTAAGGAGTTAGATGCAGTTACTTCTTCCCCTCTTCCAAAAGTTGTACTATCCAAAGATGCTAATGAAACAGGTAAACCACCTTCTAGTAGCGTAGAAGCTATTGATGTTGTTTTAATCGGAGATAGATCAAATTCTCATACTCCTCCTTTTCTCTTGACCTACGAAATTTATAATAGAAATCTGCACAATTGCTTGATAGACTCAGGGGCTTCTTTAAATATAATGCCACCCTTAGTTTGTTTTAAACTAAATATTCAACCCCAAAACTCTGCAATTCATATTGTCCAGTTGGATAGAACTAAGGTCCAGGTATTAGGAGAAATTAATTTAGTTACCATCAGGTTATCAACTGACCCAAGAGTTGTTCAGAGAATTGATATCTTAATCGCTGATATTACTAAGTTCTATGGTTTGATTTTAAGTAGAGACTGGTTTGAGAAATTTCATGGTTACATTTCCACCGATTGGTCACACATGTGGCTGCCCTATAAAGGAAAGCCAAATCAGATCAAGATTGATCGAGAGAAGAGTTTGAGCAAGAAAACTAGCTAATGGCATTCAACAACAACATTTTGGGTAACTATTCATCCGAATCATTCTTTGGAAATTTTACTGCTCAATCATCACCTTTCTCAGTTAATTGTTTCACATCTCAAATTTAAAATTTTTCCCAAATAGATACATCAAGGTGTGTTAAAATTGCCGAGGACACTGTAAATAGAACTATAGATAAATCTTTTTTTTGGTCATTATACTTTGATGGGTCTAAATCAAATGAAGGTGTAGGAGCAGGATGTAGTTTAGTTAGTCCTAAGGGAGAAAAGACCAGTTATCATGCAGATTAGAATTTGAGTGCACAAACAATACTGATGAATATGAAGCCTTGATTCAAGGAGTTTATAAAGCTATTGGTCTTAAAGTTCAATATTGGAAAGTGTTCGGTGACTCTGAAATTGTAATAAGACAAGTCAAAAATACTATACATTGTCTTTCTAGTCACCTTAAACATTATCAATCCTTAGTGCAAGACCTTGTGTCTCATTTTCTAGCATTTAATATCTCTCCCATCTCTAGATCTCAAAATGTAGTAGCAGATTTCCTAGTTAATGTTGCTTCTAAGCTCCTACCATTTGAAGATTACAGTCCCAATAGGTTTTTAGTAAAATTAGTTTTCAGGCCATCCATTCCTGACAATGTCACTAATTGGCAAGTATTCAATCGTGATGATGACGTTTTAAATTTCTTAACTTTTGATAAGTCCTATGATGATCCAATTATTGATGAAAGTGAGCATGATCTTCAAATGAAGGAAAAAATTGAAGAAAACTCAATACCTAAACCATTGGTCAAACTTGAGGATCTTTATGACATTAAAGATAGGTTTAAACAGGGTACTAAGTCAAAGCTTCAAAGTTCTACTTTGAGATTTGAATTAATAAACCTTGGTACTGAGGAGAATCCACAAAACATCAATTTGGGATTAGGACTTACACTAGAAGAAAGAATTGCATTTATCACATTATGATGATGATTTGAAAACATATGATACATCTATCATACAACATACAATTCCTATGATATCTGAAGAAAAACCAGTACAACAGAAGTTAAGGAAGATTTATCCTAACTTAGAGAGTCAAATAGAAGCTGAACTAAACAAACTCTTGGAAGCTAAGATAATTTTTCCTGTTAGACATTCAAATTGGGTGTCCAACATGGTGCTAGTAAGGAAGAAGAATGGTGACATTAGAATTTGTATTGATTTCAAAAATCTTAATAAAGCAAGTCAAAAGGATAACTTCCCTTTACCTACCATGGAGCAAACTCTCCATTCGGTGGCTGGTTCTGAACTAATGTCCTTCCCAGATGGTTTTTCAGGGTATAACCAAATTTTGGTCCTCCCTGATGATATACTTAAGACTACCTTCAGAACCAAATGGGGAACTTATGCCTATCAAAAAATGCCTTTCGGATTGATGAATGCTGGAGCTACATTTCAAAGAGCAATGGACATCGCATTCAAAGGCTTAATCTATAAATCAATAGTTGTCTATTTGGATGACATTATTGTTTTCTCTAAGAAAAGATCAAGTCACTTACATGATGTGAAGCTAATCTTTGAGCGCTGCAAAAGATATGGCATTTCACTCAATCCAAAGAAGCCCTTTTTTGCTCTTGACCAAGGTAAGCCTTGGGTTTCATCGTTTCAAAGGATGGTATTTATATTGATACAGATAGAATCAAAGAGATTTATGATATTCCATTACCAAATAATAAAAAGATAATGCAATAATTTTTAGGCCAGGTTAATTTTGTAAAAAGATTTGTCCTAGATTTTTCGCAGATTGTTTTACCATTAAGAACCATGATTAAGAAGAATTCAGTGTTTAAATGGGAACACATAGAAAAAAAACTTTTGATTTGATCAAGCAAGAAATCATAAATTCTCCTGCATTAAACACTCCTGATTTTTCAAATCATTTCATTCTATATACTCTCGCATTTGATTCATCTTATGCAGAAGTGCTGACACAAATTAATAATCAAAACTTGGAATCACCTATTTCACTTTATAGTTCAAACCTTCAAGGTGCTGAACTCAATTACGCTGAAGTTGAAAAACAAGCCTTTGCTGTATATAAAGCCATTAAACATTTCAGGCCCTTTCTCTTAAAGGCTCATACAAAAGTTATAGTCCCTTTTTCAGTAGTAAGACAGTTACTAATTCAAAAGGAATTGGGAGAAAAAAGGGAAAATTGGGTCACAACATTGCAAGAATATGATTTGGACATCAAACCAGCAAAGATTGTCAAAGGCCAAGGTTTTTTTAAGTTGTTAGCAGGAGCTTCTAATATTCAAGAACATGAAGGTACAAACAGTATTGAAGAAATCAATGAGATAAGTACAAACAATCCTGAATCCCAGTATGCAGATTTAATATTCTACTTAAAAAATGGGTACCCTCCTTCTAATCTTTCCTATAAAAACAAGATTTCCATAAGACTAAAGGCAAAGAATTTCATGATTATTAATGACATGTTGTTTAGATGGAATTATGATTCAATTTTGTTAAGATGCTTAGAAAAACCTAAAGCACAAAAGATCTTGCAGGAACTACATGATGGTCCGGCAGGGGGACATTTTAGCACTGATACAACAGCCCACAAAATCATTCATGCTAGGTATTATTGGCCCACTTTATTCAGAGATACTCATGAATATGTAAGGAGATGTCATTCATGTCAAACTACTAGTGGAAGACAAAAGAAGTCAGCTTTTCCCTTGCAACCAGTCAACATTGAACAACCTTTTGAACAATGGGGATTAGATATCATTGGAGAAATTACTACACATTCATCCAAGCAACATAGGTATATCCTTACAGCCACCGATTACATTGCTAAGTGGGTAAAATCAATCCTTTTGAAGACATCAAACTCTAAGGCAATCATTGAATTCATAAATCAGTTCATCATTACCAGGTTTGGTGTCCCAAATGCTCTTATATTTTATAATGCATCTTATTTCTCTAGTAATTCTATACTTGAATTTGCTATCAAGAGAGGATTCAAATTGAAATATTCTGCAAATTAGTACCCTTAGGGTGATGGTTTAGCAGAATCTACCAATAAGAACCTTATCAAAATCATTAAGAAAACTATTGAACAGAATCATAAAAATTGGCATAAGTCTTTGATATTTGCATTATGGGAAGACCGCATAACACAAAAGACCTCAATAGGAACTTCTCCATTTAATCTAGTGTATGGAAAAGAGGTTGTCATACCATCAAATTTAATACTTCCTTCACTAGCTTTAGTGTAGTTTATTGAAGAAAATTCCTCATCTTCTATTTAATTAAGACATGATCAGATTCTGAAACTAGAGGAAGAAAGGGAGAAAGCCTGAATTACACATGCAAAGCATCAACAAATTATCAAATCTTCTTTTGATACAACTTCAACAGGCTCAAGACATTTACAAGTTGGTGATCTAGTTTTGAAGTGGGACAGCCCATGAGGATAAAGGAAAGCACACTAAGTTTCAGAAAATGTGGCTTGGACAATTCCAAATCAGTGAGAATATAGGGCAATCTACATTCATATTACAAGATCTATCAAGAAAGAGAGATTCTCTTCCTGTTAATGGCTTTATTTTGAAAAAACTCTTCAATTGAGGAGGTAACCCTTATCAATTTGTAAATATTCAATTTCCAGTTATATTTCTGTAGTTATTCTTATCATAGGAAATAAAACTTGTACATAGCCTACTATTGGCTTTTACTATATTGAAGAGGTCACTCAAAAGAAAATAGTCTTAATATTTACTTTTGATAGATAAAAAGCCCTAAAGGAAAAGGAAAATACTAGGAATTAGGTATGATTGAATTGTGAAAATCATTTTCATTTTTGTAAAATATTCTCAAAACTTAAAAATATTGTAAATCATTCTAAAAGTTTTAGAAGCCTAAAAATGGTTATCAATACAAAGCAAAGACTGATTCAAACCTAGCATATTCAACTCTCAAAATTGTCATCCATGTTCTCTTAAGGATAAAATTATTCACCCCATCCATCAAAGTTTATGATTTTTCAAAGTGTAATTCTAAAATATATTTGATATAAAAGATAAGAGGTCTTATTATAAGCCTGCTTACAATGTTCATAGGGGACTAGTTCAACTGACATTACCAAGACTGCATGTCAAAATAGGGTAATGGCTTATAGTTATAAGACAAGGGGTCTCATCACGAGCTAGTGTGTTCAGTTAAATTATAACCAATGAATGGCATTGTCAATGGCTAACCACCAAACCAGGACAATGGTTTTTTATCTTACAAAATAAAGAAAAAATAAAATGAAATACAAAAAATGTTGAAACATATCTTTTCGATTCATTATTTTAAATTATACTTTGAAATGGATGGGACAATGAATGATTAAATGGTTAAAAGGTAACCCTGCTGAGACTATGGACATTCGCTGGCAGTAGAGGCTCTACCTATGACAAAGGAGTCATTATACAAGCAAGGTGAGAGAAGTCTTTTGTTTTATCATTATCAACCAAATAAGGTTTACTTAAAACTTAGGGTTGTATTTAATTTTGAGATGAGAAAGAAAATAGAAAAAATAGATTTCATTACATTCAAAATTTATAATTACTTATATTAGATTTTCTCTATCTATTAAGGTTTTTAGATTAAGAAGTCAAAGTATTATATTATTTTCTCAGTGATAACTATTTCCCCCAGTGAATCGCCACTTGTTGTGCTGTACAACAACCCCCCATTTCATATTAAGATTTTGTACAAAATTTTTAATATGAAATGGGTCCCCTTAAAAAATAAACTTAGTTAGATGTGTGAATAAAATGGTATGTACCTCATCATAAGAAAAATCCTTGTTAAAACCCCCGATGTAACTAAATCATTTTATACAAACTTTTAAATAAAAAATAAAATGCTTCTTTTATAATATTAAAAAATTATTGAATATTGCGATAAAGCGATCGGAGATCGCATATCGCAATATTAAAGGAAACACACAAACAACAACCTCACCCAATGCTCTGATCCAAAAAGGAAATCGCAATCAGTAAATTGGGGAAAACAAATTCCGACGCACAGTAGAGCAAAGCCCCTCAAATCCTCCGATGCGATAATGCTAATTGCAATCCGCAATTGGCGACTCGGCCATATCAATAATAAAGGAACATTTGAAGAGGCCTAATCAATTCCTCCGATGTGATAAAGCTAATCGACAATCAGCGATCAGCACTCGGTAGGAGTCACATTATAAAGGGATAAAGCCCATGCCAACTCCCAACTGCGACCTATTAATTAGGCACACATTTCGAAAAGAAAATATATTAAAGGAAGTTTGCATGCATTATATTGTATCACCATTCGGTAATCGGAAATATTTAAAGCAAGTCTTAAACGCCTTCCATTTGACACTCCCGATCACTGATCAGTAATTGATCATTGATCGTCGATCATTAATATCTAAGGCATGCTTGAAACAATCATTTGGCATATGAGCGACGTGATGGACATTTATGATGATATTAGATATCATTTTTGGGATTCAACTGCGTTAAGTAAGTCATTCATGTATGACCATTTCCATGAGAGGTAGTCGTAACTGACTAATTTCTCATGACTTTTTTGAATAGCTCACTTAGCACTCATTGAATCGGGTGATGCTCACAAGGGTGAAGAAGTGGGATTGAAACTAGTGAAATGTGGAGAACGAATCACATAGCATCAATCATCACTTCCGGGGCTTGCACCCGGTAACCAGGACTTCCTAGTAGGTCACCCATCCCAGATCTTCTCTGGCTCAAGCGCGCTTAACTGTGGAGTATTTCCCACAATCAAGCCCACTTAGCTTGCTACCCCATTTGCAAAACCTTAGCAAGTATCGTGCCTCATGAACCATTCAAGTAGAGATCCCTTGACTCTTTTTGAATTTAAGTATGGGATTTTACGCAGTGCATTATATTAGATATCATTTTTGAAATTCAACTGCGTTAAGTAAGTCATTCACGTATGACCATTTCCATGAGAGGTAGTCGTAACTGACTAATTTCTCATGATTTTTTTTCAGTAGTTCACTTAGCACTCATTGCATCGGGTGATGCTCACAGGGGTGATGCTAAGTGGGCTTGATTGTGGGAAAAACTCCACAGTTAAGCGTGCTTGAGCCAGAGGAGATCTGGGATGGGTGACCTCCTGGGAAGTCCTGGTTACTGGATGCAAGCCCCGGAAGTGATGATTGATGCTATGTGATTCGTTCTCCACATTTCACTAGTTTCATTCCCACTTCTTCACCCCTATGAGCATCACCCGATGCAATGAGTGCTAAGTGAACTATTCCAAAATCATGAGAAATTAGTCATTTATGACTACCTCTCATGGAAATGGTCATACGTGAATGACTTAGCTAACGCAGTTGAATCCCAAAATGATATCTAATATAATGCACTGCGTAAACCCCCATACTTAAATTCAAAAAGAGTCAAGGGATCTCTACTTGAATGGTTCATGAGGCATGATACTTGCTAAGATTTTGCAAATGGGGTAGCAAGCTAAGTGGGCTTGATTGTGGGAAAAACTCCACAGTTAAGTGCTCTTGAGCCAGAGGAGATCTGGGATGGGTGACCTCCTGGGAAGTCCTGGTTACCGGGTGCAAGCCCAGGAAGTGATGATTGATGCTATGTGATTCGTTCTCCACATTTCACTAGTTTCAATCCCACTTCTTCACCCCTGTGAGCATCACCCGATGTAATGAGTGTTAAGTGAACTTTTCAAAAAAATCATGAGAAATTAGTCAGTTACGACTACCTCTCATGGAAATGGTCATACGTGAATGACTTACTTATCGCAGTTGAATCCCAAAAATGATATCTAATATAATGCACTGCGTAAACCCCCATACTTCAACCCCCATACTTAAATTCAAAAAGAGTCAAGGGATCTCTACTTGAATGGTTGATGAGGCACGATACTTGCTAAGGTTTTGCAAATGGGGTAGCAAGCTAAGTGGTCTTGATGGTGGGAAAAACTCCACAGTTAAGCGCGCTTGAGCCAGAGGAGATCTGGGATGGGTGACCAACTGGTAAGTCCTGGTTATCGGGTGCAAGCCCCGGAAGTGATGATTGATGCTATGTGATTCGTTCTCCACATTTCACTAGTTTCAATCCCACTTCTTCACCCCTGTGAGCATCACCTAATGCAATGAGTGCTAAGTGAACTATCCAAAAAAAATCATGAGAAATTAGTCAGTTACAACTACCTCTCATGGAAATGGTGATACGTGAATGACTTACTTAACACAGTTGAATCCCAAAAATGATATCTAATATAATGCACTCCGTAAACCCCCATACTTAAATTCAAAAAGAGTCAAGGGATCTCTACTTGAATGGTTCATGAGGCACGATACTTGCTAAGGTTTTGCAAATGGGGTAGCAAGCTAAGTGGGCTTGATTGTGGGAAAATCTCCACAGTAAAGCGCGCTTGAGCCAGAGGAGATCTGGGATGGGTGACCTCCTGGGAAGTCCTAGTTACCGGGTGCAAACCCCGGAAGTGATGATTGATGCTATGTGATTCGTTCTCCACATTTCACTAGTTTCAATCCCACTTCTTCACCCCTGTGAGCATCACCCGATGCAATGAGAGCTAAGTGAACTATTCAAAAAAATCATGAGAAATTATTCAGTTACGACTACCTCTCATGGAAATGGTCATACGTGAATGACTTACTTAACGCAGTTGAATCCCAAAAATGATATCTAATATAATGCACTGCGTAAACCCCCATACTTAAATTGAAAAAGAGTCAAGGGATATCTACTTGAATGGTTCATGAGGCACGATACTTGCTAAGGTTTTGCAAATGGGGTAGCAAACTAAGTGGGCTTGATTGTGGGAAAAACTCCACAGTTAAGCGCGCTTGAGCCAGAGGAGATCAGGGATGGGTGACCTCCTAGGAAGTCTTGGTTACCAGGTGCAAGCCCCGGAAGTGATGATTGATGCTATGTGATTCGTTCTCCACATTTCACTAGTTTCAATCCCACTTCTTCACCCCTGTGAGCATCACCCGATGCAATGAGTGTTAAGTGAACTATTCAAAAAAATCATGAGAAATTAGTCAGTTACAACTACCTCTCATGGAAATGGTCATACGTGAATGACTTACTTAACGCAGTTGAATCCCAAAAATGATATCTAATATAATGCACTGCGTAAACACCATACTTAAATTTATGATGATATTTACCATGATTGACAGTTTAAACGGCTATTCAATTTTGCAGTTAAGGATGGGTCTTTCAAAGGAGTTCATCCGTGGTAATCCTTAACTATATTGTATTTTATGCCAATCAACATAATCCTATGCATTATCATATTGGCTTGCAGTAGCATTTTCTCTATATCACTATTTGCAACTATTTGCGTAGAATTCTTTTGAAACCTGAAAACTAGAGAAAATGGGTAATAAATCAAAGAAGTCCATAGCGGCAACCCCTACAGAAATAGCTCATCCAATCAAAGATCCCGGACCAAGAGAGAAAGGATTAATCTCAGATACGAAATGCCTTGGTCTAGGAAACACGAGCTGGGAGAGCATTTACAATCTGATAGAAGCCGAAGACCCTAAGGAGTTATTAGACGAAGCCACAGCCGATTCTACTAACAAATCAAAAGGGACTCTTAAAGAATTGGCTTGTTCCTATCTACACAAAATAGCAGTGCGAGCTAAGATCCTGCCATATATGGATGTAGTGAGATGGGTGGTGGAGAAAATACCAGTCTCGAATAGAACCTTTTGCACAGTTGATGGGAGGATATTTGGCTCATTTCAGCCTAAGAATCTCATGAAAATGTACCACTTACCTCTACCTGAAAAGCGATACAACAAGGCATTCTTGGAGGCATTCGCAAAGGAGAATGATTCAGAGTCAGCCCCGATAAAGCAATGGAGACATTTTCTCGAAAAGCACAAGCACGAGTCATCGAGTAAGTACTCTGTTGACTCTTTGGCTTCCCCTTATTGTTATGTCGGGGCTATGATATGTAGGATGTGGGGAATATATGATTCAACCAAATTCACCATAGAAATGGTACCCCTAATGGAAGTTGAAATCAACTGTTATGTAATGGATTGGGTTAATATCATTTCTGATAAACTAGTTAAAGCAATTTTAGAGTACATAACAAATGTGCATAAAACTTCCCGGATTATTCCCCCATTCTATTACAATTCTTATATTATGGATACTATTTTCTTTAATTCAAAATATCCAATACTTGGGTGGAAATGGACTCCTCAAGACCCAAATCCAATCCACATTTACCACCAATATTTATGGAAGGAAAATTATAAAAATCATTTGTATAAAATTTGCAATGGTTTTATTCTCCCTGTATATTATTCTATTTTTAATAAACCTGCTCCAAGGATATCCTCGGAAGCAGAAGTTGATTTAACATAGTAGGAAGTTGGTTCGGGGAGGAGAAATTTACTTACATAAGGCTTTTTGGCAGCCTTACTAAACCCCATGTTCTTCCCTTGTATGTGCCTGATAAATTGTTGGCTCAGGAGTTGGCCTACCAAATAACAGTAGAAGGGACGTCTAGAATCCTTAAGGATTCAAAGAAGCATATTTGACCAAACTTCCCTTTACGGTGTGGCATTTTCACTCTACATGACTACAAGCATGCAGAGAAGGAGACAGAAAAGATACTAATGCTGAATCTAGCCACCATTCCTAACAGGCCATATGATCCAAAACAGGTTGCTTATAATGTCATGTCTCAAGACAAACTTTGCTAAGTTTGATCATAAAGCCGATGAATTTGATGATCCATTTTCCTGAGTTGAATCATTATTTCAAGTTAAAACATTGGCCAGGATAAGGTATCAAGATGAAGGACTGGAAACGTTTAATATTCTTAGAGACCAAAGGTTGCAAACTTTGCCTCTAGACCTATTAGCCACAACCTTGACAGTCCAATCAAGCGAAACTGAACAACAAGTTGTTGATAAAGCCCCTGTAGTAGATAAAATTCCTGAGAAAGAAAAAAAACTAGAGCAGGAGCAAGAACAAGAAAAGGGTGGTGAACTTATAGATTCAGACGTTCATATTGATCCCAAACTACTCAAAGAATGGCAACAGTTTGACTCAATTATCAGCAATACTGAGAGCTTGTAGGGATTTAGTACTCCTGAAGCAACAACTAGACAAAAGACAACAACTAATATAGTTCCATCTGAAGGAACTAGCATCCCACCCATGACTCGAACAGATGTTGAAATAATTCCAGAAAACCCTTTCGATGAGATTGTTCTACACCAATCAGGCACCCAAAGGATTACTTATAAATGACCAATGCCCGGAATATTGGTAATTAGCACGAGTAGAAGAAATACCACGCTTAGATGTCTTCTACAGCCCCAAGGATAGGGTTGTAATAAAGAGACAGAGAAAAAAAGAGAAAACTTGATCAATCTTCTCTTTTACCTACACAAATGGAAATAACTAATGTGGTATGGATAGAGGAAGTCAGCGCTTCTGAAGCTCTTACTAAGCTCTATCAGTATGCCGAGGCATATACAATAGCTACTATGGATAAGGCATAGGAAGTCAGCAATTTTCTTAAAGAAAAGGATCAAGCGATCATCTCACTAGAGATACAGGTACAGGAAAACCAGCAGAGGATAGAGCAGTTAGAACAACAGTTAGCATTACAAAAGCAATCAAACGAGCAATTAAATGAGAAATTTCTTAAAGAGAAAAAGAGGATAGACCAACATGCAGTTCAAAAGCAAAAAGAGTTTTCTCAAGCATTGAACAAGCTAAATACAATGAATGAATGGTTGAAAAAATCAAAAGATGAACAGATTGCTCAGCTATCATTACAAATAGAAAGGTTCAAGGAATTTCCTAAGAAAGGGGAATTCAAATCAAAGGCTCTCCAAATAACCAAAGCATTATCTACTTAATTGAACTTGCTATGTAATAATATTTCTCTTGTTCCTCCCTTCTGTGAGATTTCCTCATCCATGATTGATAAGTCGATTGACGATAGGCAAAAGTTGGAGCAAGCAGCTGAGACACTAACACAGTTTCTTTCGTGGCAAGAAACCAAGGAAGGGAAATCCGCAAATCTGCCTCAAATTCTGAAATCCCACAAGGAAATTCTGTTCCTTGAGTGGCAAACTCAATTGATGAAGGCAAAAAGGGCAACATCGAGATGTAGATTGGCAACTGGTAATTTAGTGGAATTAATTAATAATACTCTTTATTTGTCAAATTTAATTTCAGAATGTACCCCAGGAAAATTACCATCAGTCAAAGCATTGGAGCAGACATGGAAGCATGAGCTGGAAAAGAGGCAGAGATTAATTGCAGACATCCAAACATTGGCATGGGAAACCTTTTGGTTCTTCCTTGTGAAACCATACAGTCAAAGGACAACAATCAAATGCCTGACTGATGCAATCGGTTACATGATTCCTAAAATTATTGATGCCACCTATACTGCCCAGCTACATTTGCATATGAGTCATCCTCTAGCACTGTAGACAATGCTCGCCATATGTCAACTCAAGTCAAAAGATAGTCAGTCGAAACATTGAACCATCCTTACCCACTGCAAGCATATCTATTGTAGGGAGATTTTCATGTATTTGTGATTCAGATACACCAGTTCACAACATTTTTATTTCATAGTTAGTTAGTTTAGATAGTATTTATAGACCCTTTCATGTTTTTAGAAAGGGTCCTGAAACTTTTGTATGAAGACTTAGATTGGAAGTTGCACTATTGTGCTTCCAATACATATTTTTTTATGAAACTAGACTTGCATTCCGAGCTTTTAATGAAGAGTACTTTTGTCTGATATGCACTACTGCTTCCTATAAGAGTATTTCTAAGTTAGAGAGCAGGATCCAAATGCAAATTCATGTTGGGAGGATTCAAACACATATGGTACTATTATCTATGTTTTGCTTCGTTCTTTTATGTGAACTAGCATTCAGTCATTTTTGCTATTGTTGATATATGCATAAAGTTCTTACAGCAATCTCTTTTACTTATCACAATTGAATGTTCAAGAATTGTTATCTTTCATTTATATATGCGTCAATGATATATAAAATTAGTGCAATAATGTTTTAATTATTAGTTTGTTCAACTATTTGAACAAAGTAATTATCATATGAATGAATATTCTTGTTTAAAAGTAAAGTCATCTACATGCTTATTTTTCAATGAAAATCATTAAGAATTGCACTAAAACAAAAATTTCCTGGGATAGATTAGTATTTCATTTTCGAATAAGTATTTCATCATTTGCCATTAGATATAAGTAAATTAGATATTTATCCATCCCATTCATAAATCATTGGGAAACTAGTCCCATTATATCCAGTCAGAGACACCACACCAAACGGAAAAGGAACTGCCTTTAAGGCCCGGACCGAGTGGTTTTCCCCAATGTTGATGCAACGATTTTCGAGGCATCAATAGGTTCATAAGACAATTTATGTTAATATACCACAACAATACTACAATAGTGGTTGTTAATGGTTATGCAACTTACTCTCTTCTATTGAAAGTTACTTTATGTACTAATGAACATTCTATTTAATGTTAATGACGAATGTGGAATAGTGATTTGGATAATTACTTGTGGGTAATTTGTGTAAAAAAAATTCTAACTCCTTGCATTTTCATGTGAGGTTACCGAGGTATGTTACACTCAGTTTCCTAATCTTTGTCGCAATACTGACCTTCCTAATCTTTTACGATGTCAAAATTATAGTGAGCTTGGAAGGCTTCTCTCCAAGCTCTTTGAGCGTAGGAATAAAATCTTAAATCAAGCTAAATAATTTGTTTCTTTAGGTCCAATAGACAAAAATTTTGTCTCAGTGGACATTAACCATCATCATCATCATCAACAAAAAAAAAAAAATTAGAATATTCTATAGAGGTTAAATTTCTACCATCCACCTAATAATTATGAATAATTAAATTAAAGTTATAAAATCTTATTCCAAAATAGACATAATTATATATTTTAATTACATTATTAACCAAAAAAATATAAAGTCAAAGCTTGAGATTTATTTTCAAAGTAATTATGACATTTTTTCCATTTAAATAAATTCATTAATTAAAAAATATTTTTAAAATATTTGGTAGAGATTAATTCTATCATTCACTTAATAATTATTAATAATTAAATTAAAATCATTAATCTTATTCCAAAATAAACATATTTATAAATATAATTATATATTTTAATTACAATAATAACAAAAATCAAATATAAATAAAAAAATAAAGTAGTCATATCATTCTATTTTGACTGGGTTAAAGTAATGTGGAGATTTATTTTTAATGATACCTTATTATTTGAATCCAACTAAGTCTTTGGAGTTTTTACCTCCCCTGATGTGTTCTCTTCTCTCGGAAATTACAGAGTCTTACTTTCATTGAGTGGAGACTTTTTAGGTCTCTTTCATTTTGCAAAGTAACGTAGGTTTGGGGAAAGCATTTTTCATTTGACTTTATCCTTTCTACTTTGATTTTTAGGTCTTCACTTGTTACTTTGCAAAATTCATTGTTTGATATATACTTTTTTTAGTTATTTAATTGATTTTTATATTTTTTTGCATCAAAAACTTCTTTTATATATTAACAAATTTAACAAGTATTTTTTTATTTTTTCTACTTACAAAAAATATAAAACCTTATAGAAACATTGAGATGGTTTATTATTGCAATATTATTATGGTCATGCTGGTTACATTTAGATTTATTTTTTAGGTAATATTACACTCTATTCAATTATATGGTTTTTAATTGGGAGATGTTATATTTGTAATTGTAATGATATTGTAAATTTTTATCCATTTTAAATTTATGTTACTTTTTTAAACATGTTGATTTGAACAAGTTATTTATAAGCATTTGCATGAAGTTAATAGTACAAAAAGCGATAATAAGATGTGCAAGAAAATGCATACTCATGAATGTACTCACATTCTTAGAAGCACATATGTATTTTTAAAACATGTATGCACTTTTGAGCTTATAACATTAGCATTCTTCAAACCACTATGCAATATACCAACTCTATGTCAAGTTAGTATTTTTAGGAAGAAATACACAGTCTTAAGAATTTGCACTCAACCCCTAACCTTATATTGTTATCCAACAAACCATGCAACATATTCTCCCCTTTCATCGAGCAATTTGAGGAGAGAGCTTAGGAATTTTAGGAGTGCTAACATTATGTTTCATTGGTTATAGGTCAGTTTCTAAACCTTGTTTTTGTATTTCATAACTTTTTTATATTATGAATACAACAACAACAACAAAAAAGTCATCTTTAAATGCAACATATTGAGATCACATGGATTTTCACTTGAAGGTAACATAAACTAAGCATAATTGGATAATTATAGAACAAACCCCAGGCTAGAACTAGGAAACATAAGTATTGGAATTGATATTATGTGGAGCTCAATAAGAACCTTTATACAAGTTTTAAGAAACATCGAAGGGATCTCACACCTTTCACTAGCTAGAAACCTTATACAAGATTTAAGAAACATCATAGGGATCTCACACCTTTCACTACCCAGATCATTTGATACCTTGTTACTTTGATTGTGAATGCCTAAGGCTACTTATGACATATCTTTTATTAGAAGGCTAGATTGTTTGACTATTATAGGATGACTCTAGATATAAATTATGGTAGAGACTACTCTCTCTCTCTCTCTCTCTCTCTCTCTCTCTCTCTCTCTATATATGAATTTATGAAGGGAATGAAATGATATATAGATTTATAATCATAACTCAGAGATACAGTGAAACTTGACTTCTATTAATAAATAGAAAATGCAGAAACTATATAAAGACATAATGAAAACATACTAGCTTGAATGGTGGTAACTTATTTGTTAGAAGAGATGTGATGGACATTCTCCTTTGTCGAATTGTCTTACAATGTGGCTCAGAGGCATTTTTATCAGAAAGAAGCAATAAGAAATTCTAAACATCCAAAAACCTAACCCTAGGAGATGAAGTGCCAAAAGACTTATGGGCCACGATGGGGTAAGTTGGAATGTCAACCTCTCGAGGTCATTACTATGGCATACAATATTTTGTTTGGTATGATCGGTAGCCCACTGGAAATGTATCTAACCAAGAAGTACATTTATCGATTATGCTCAAGATTCTACGCCTAACAAGTGTCTGTTTACCTAAAAAATACCATTTAGGGCCTCAAAATGACTCCAAATCTTGAGACCTAAAACACTATAGAAAAAATACCAAAATAGAAAAATTCTCTATGAGTCAATGGAATAAGTGGGTGTTCATTGATATCCACCGAGCTCATTCTTCCCCCCTTAGGAAGAAATGGTCCTATTACATTGAGTGCCTCCATTAGTTGGGGAAACTTCTACTAAATTTGGCTCTTAATGAGCCACTTGCCTTGGTTCGGAGCTCATATTCTTTGACAACTCGATATAGTTGGATCCTCTGTTAGCAAGTGCTCTTAATATGTGTGTCCATGATCTCATTAATGTGGCATGTTCAATTCAATATAGGTTGATATTTGTTGATTTCATCTACTCTATGAATCTGATGTGTGTAACAACGGTGGAAAGTATAGTTGAAGGTGGTCCACATTGAACATTGGGTGTTGGCCAAGTAAGGGGGGGATGCTTAGCTCAAAATAATTGTCACCCATAGCGTTGGTGATGGTGTAAGGTTCATAGTGAAGTGGCTAAAGCTTTTGATGGGTCCCTACAATTAATTCCTTCTACAATTGCAACCAAACCTAATCTCCCTCTTGAAACTTATGTGGAACCCAATGCTAATCATGACATTGTTTCTACTTAGTATTGGCTTTTTACAAGATATCATGGAAATGTTAGCAAATGTGATGAATTCGTTCAATAAACTTACTAGTTTTGTCAACGCTAAATTAAACATGTGTATATGCTTCTTGCGTAGTTGCAAGGGGTAGGATGACATCATTGGGGCCCACGGATTGAAATCTTGAGCCCACTTAAAAGGAGTTGTGGCCAATTGAGCTATGGAGAGATTTTTTATAGTTATGCTGGAAATAGGGGAGACTCCCACCCCATGTTCTTGGATTCTTGGAGTTATACATGAACAAAATGTGCACGATCATCTATTTGGTGACCTCTGTTTGGCCATTAGTCTAGGGTGGAAGGCAATTGATGAGCTTGGTGTCAAACAATGACCAAAGGCTCGACCAAAATATGTGTAGGAACTTGTTATTCCTATTGATATGATTATCTATAGTATCAAAACATGTACCCACACTCATTTGAAGAATATTTTGGTAGTGGATTCTATTATGATACTTTTCTTGCAGATAGTTATAATGGTCATCTTAAAAAAACATATCAATACCCACAAACACACAATCATTACCATGCTTATTAGAAGGAAGGAGAGACATATAATCCATCAATATGGATTCCCAAGGCTAGTTAGAAGTAGGCAGAGGGGCGTACATGTGTTGCTTCTTAATGGATGGTTTGGCAATGACATAGACGATGTAGGACCTAATCAATTTTCCAACATCTTATCAAATTTTTTACCAATAAAAATACTTATGTAGCATTTCCACTATGATATTCTCTACACAAAAGTGTCCTACTACTTGAATGTAATGTGCCTCCTCGATCATCTTGGCACACTCACTTAAAGAAACACAAAAGTGTCCCGGGTAGCAAAATAGTGCATCGTGGAGGTAGAATCCTAGAACATGCTTGCCTACCATTAGCATCTAATATGTGGCAATGAATTCTAAGTCATTTTTGTATAAACGTGACCACACAAAGGTCTCGTTCCACAAACGGGGGTTGAATGAGGTAGTCTGCGAGATGATTGGTGCTACCCTTCTTGTACGTTATGTTAAAATGGAAATGCTGTAAGTACGTGGACCATTTCTAATGGGGATCATACTGCAATTGCCCTTATGTCCGCATAAATTGTAAAGGCCTGTGATTAATGTGTATGATTGCCTCCTTCACTAAAATATAATGTTTCCATTACTAGTAGGATATCAGCAAATAGTATCAAGGAGTTTTTCACTATAATAGCCCATTGAATATCCTTGTTGATTAAGAATTCCACCCATAGCATAGTCAAAGGAATTTATATTAATATTAAATGGTTTTTTGATGTCTGATAGGTTGAGGACTGGTGTAAAGAAAACGTGGTATTTTAGTTCAACGAATTCCTTTTGTTGTGGCTCAAACAAAAATACCTTTTCTTTTGCTCCACTCTTGGTCACTTGAATTAAGGTCCAAGTGATATAAAAGAATCCCAACATGAATATTTGGTAGAAGTTAGCAAGGCCCAAGCAACTGTGAAGCTCTATTAGATTCATTGGGATTGGGCAATCCTGAATGACTTACAACTTGGTTGGATCCACATGCACACCTTGCTCATCAATAATGTAGCCTAGGTATTGGCCCTTGTCCATGTCAAAGGATCATTTTTTTAAGTTAACACATAGCTTGTGCTTCCACTACATGTGAAAGACGTGTTAAATACGCCCCAAGTGTTTTACCCAACTCTTGTTGAAGATGAGGATATCATCTACATATAAAACCACAAAAGAATTGGTGAA
>APFE030534002.1:0-22193 GCA_000404065.3 Pinus taeda | reverse complement strand
AGCAGTTAGAACAACAGTTAGCATTACAAAAGCAATCAAACGAGCAATTAAATGAGAAATTTCTTAAAGAGAAAAAGAGGATAGACCAACATGCAGTTCAAAAGCAAAAAGAGTTGTCTCAAGCATTGAACAAGCTAAATACAATGAATGAATGGTTGAAAAAATCAAAAGATGAACAGATTGCTCAGCTATCATTACAAATAGAAAGGTTCAAGGAATTTCCTAAGAAAGGGGAATTCAAATCAAAGGCTCTCCAGATAACCAAAGCATTATCTACTTAATTGAACTTGCTATGTAATAATATTTCTCTTGTTCCTCCCTTCTGTGAGATTTCCTCATCCATGATTGATAAGTCGATTGACGATAGGCAAAAGTTGGAGCAAGCAGCTGAGACACTAACACAGTTTCTTTCGTGGCAAGAAACCAAGGAAGGGAAATCCGCAAATCTGCCTCAAATTCTGAAATCCCACAAGGAAATTCTGTTCCTTGAGTGGCAAACTCAATTGATGAAGGCAAAAAGGGCAACATCGAGATGTAGATTGGCAACTGGTAATTTAGTGGAATTAATTAATAATACTCTTTATTTGTCAAATTTAATTTCAGAATGTACCCCAGGAAAATTACCATCAGTCAAAGCATTGGAGCAGACATGGAAGCATGAGCTGGAAAAGAGGCAGAGATTAATTGCAGACATCCAAACATTGGCATGGGAAACCTTTTGGTTCTTCCTTGTGAAACCATACAGTCAAAGGACAACAATCAAATGCCTGACTGATGCAATCGGTTACATGATTCCTAAAATTATTGATGCCACCTATACTGCCCAGCTACATTTGCATATGAGTCATCCTCTAGCACTGTAGACAATGCTCGCCATATGTCAACTCAAGTCAAAAGATAGTCAGTCGAAACATTGAACCATCCTTACCCACTGCAAGCATATCTATTGTAGGGAGATTTTCATGTATTTGTGATTCAGATACACCAGTTCACAACATTTTTATTTCATAGTTAGTTAGTTTAGATAGTATTTATAGACCCTTTCATGTTTTTAGAAAGGGTCCTGAAACTTTTGTATGAAGACTTAGATTGGAAGTTGCACTATTGTGCTTCCAATACATATTTTTTTATGAAACTAGACTTGCATTCCGAGCTTTTAATGAAGAGTACTTTTGTCTGATATGCACTACTGCTTCCTATAAGAGTATTTCTAAGTTAGAGAGCAGGATCCAAATGCAAATTCATGTTGGGAGGATTCAAACACATATGGTACTATTATCTATGTTTTGCTTCGTTCTTTTATGTGAACTAGCATTCAGTCATTTTTGCTATTGTTGATATATGCATAAAGTTCTTACAGCAATCTCTTTTACTTATCACAATTGAATGTTCAAGAATTGTTATCTTTCATTTATATATGCGTCAATGATATATAAAATTAGTGCAATAATGTTTTAATTATTAGTTTGTTCAACTATTTGAACAAAGTAATTATCATATGAATGAATATTCTTGTTTAAAAGTAAAGTCATCTACATGCTTATTTTTCAATGAAAATCATTAAGAATTGCACTAAAACAAAAATTTCCTGGGATAGATTAGTATTTCATTTTCGAATAAGTATTTCATCATTTGCCATTAGATATAAGTAAATTAGATATTTATCCATCCCATTCATAAATCATTGGGAAACTAGTCCCATTATATCCAGTCAGAGACACCACACCAAACGGAAAAGGAACTGCCTTTAAGGCCCGGACCGAGTGGTTTTCCC
This sequence comes from Pinus taeda, assembly GCA_000404065.3. Classification (NCBI taxonomy): domain Eukaryota; kingdom Viridiplantae; phylum Streptophyta; class Pinopsida; order Pinales; family Pinaceae; genus Pinus; species Pinus taeda. The sequence goes on along the minus strand of APFE030534002.1, from coordinate 20,419 downwards.
CAATGTTGATGCAACGATTTTCGAGGCATCAATAGGTTCATAAGACAATTTATGTTAATATACCACAACAATACTACAATAGTGGTTGTTAATGGTTATGCAACTTACTCTCTTCTATTGAAAGTTACTTTATGTACTAATGAACATTCTATTTAATGTTAATGACGAATGTGGAATAGTGATTTGGATAATTACTTGTGGGTAATTTGTGTAAAAAAAATTCTAACTCCTTGCATTTTCATGTGAGGTTACCGAGGTATGTTACACTCAGTTTCATAATCTTTGTTGCAATACTGACCTTCCTAATATTTTATGATGTCAAAATTATAGTGAGCTCAGAAAGCTTTTCTCCAAGCTCTTTGAGCATAGGAATAAAATCTTAAATCAAGCTAAATAATTTGTTTCTTTAGGTCCAATAGACCAAAGTTTGGTCTCAGTGGACGTTAACCATCATCATCATCATCATCATCAACAAAAAAAAAATTAGAATATTCTATAGAGATTAAATTTCTACCATCCACCTAATAATTATTAATAATTAAATTAAAATTATAAAATCTTATTCCAAAATAGACATTAATTATATATTTTAATTTAATATTTATTAACCAAAAAAAAATATAAGGTCAAAGGCTTGGTTTATTTCAAAGTTATTATGACATTGCTTTCCATTTAACTTAAATTCATTTAATTAAAAATATTTTAAAAAATATTTGGGTAGAGATTATTTCTATCATCCACTTAATAATTATTGAATAATTAATAAATCATTAATCTTATTCCAAAATAAACATATTTTATAAATATAATTATATATTTTAATTACAATAATAACAAAAATCAAATATAAATAAAAAAATAAAGTAGTTATATCATTCTATTTTGATTGGGTTAAAGTAATGTGGAGATTTATTTTTAATGATACCTTATTATTTGAATCCAACTAAGTCTCTGGAGTTTTTACCTCCCCTGATGTGTTCTCCTCTCTCGGAAATTACAGAGTCTTACTTTAATTGAGTGGAGACTTTTTAGGTCTCTTTCATTTTGCAAAGTAACGTAGGTTTGGGGAAAGCATTTTTCATTTGACTTTATCCTTTCTACTTTGATTTTTAGGTCTTCACTTGTTAATTTGCAAAATTCATTGTTTGATATATACTTTTTTTAGTTATTTAATTGATTTTTATATTTTTTTGCATCAAAAACTTCTTTTATATATTAACAAATTTAACAAGTATTTTTTTATTTTTTCTACTTACAAAAAATATAAAACTTTATAGAAACATTGAGATCGTTTATTATTGCAATATTATTATGGTCATGCTGGTTACATTTAGATTTATTTTTTAGGTAATATTACACTCTATTCAATTATATGGTTTTTAATTGAGAGATGTTATATTTGTAATTGTAATGATATTGTAAATTTTTATCCATTTTAAATTTATGTTACTTTTTTAAACATGTTGATTTGAACAAGTTATTTATAAGCATTTGCATGAAGTTAATAGTACAAAAAGCGACAATAAGATGTGCAAGAAAATGCATACTCATGAATGTACTCACATTCTTAGAAGCAAATATGTATTTTTAAAACATGTATGCACTTTTGAGCTTATAACATTAGCATTCTTCAAACCACTATGCAATATACCAACTCTATGTCAAGTTAGTATTTTTAGGAAGAAATACACAGTCTTAAGAATTTGCACTCAACCCCTAACCTTATATTGTTATCCAACAAACCATGCAACATATTCTCCCCTTTCATCGAGCAATTTGAGGAGAGAGCTTAGGAATTTTAGGAGTGCTAACATTATGTTTCATTGGTTATAGGTCAGTTTCTAAACCTTTTTTTTGTATTTCATAACTTTTTTATATTATGAATACAACAACAACAACAAAAAAAGTCATCTTTAAATGCAACATATTGAGATCACATGGATTTTCACTTGAAGGTAACATAAACTAAGCATAATTGGATAATTATAGAACAAACCCCAGGCTAGAACTAGGAAACATAAATATTGGAATTGATATTATGTGGAGCTCAATAAGAACCTTTATACAAGTTTTAAGAAACATTAAAGGGATCTCACACCTATCACTAGCTAGAAACCTTATACAAGATTTAAGAAACATCATAGGGATCTCACACCTTTCACTACCCAGATCATTTGATACCTTGTTACTTTGATTGTGAATGCCTAAGGCTACTTATGACATATCTTTTATTAGAAGGCTAGATTGTTTGACTATTATAGGATGACTCTAGACATAAATTATGGTAGAGACTACTCTCTCTCTCTCTCTCTCTCTCTATCTATCTATCTATATATATATGAATTTATGAAGGGAAAGAAATGATATATAGATTTATAATCATAACTCAGAGATACAGTGAAACTTGACTTCTATTAATAAATAGAAAATGCAGAAACTATAGAAAGACATAATGAAAACATACTAGCTTGAATGGTGGTAACTTATTTGTTAGAAGAGATGTGATGGACATTCTCCTTTGTCGAATTGTCTTACAATGTGGCTCAGAGGCATTTTATCAGAAAGAAGCAATAAGAAATTCTAAACATCCAAAAACCTAACCCTAGGAGATGAAGTGCCAAAAGACTTATGGGCCACGATGGGGTAAGTTGGAATGTCAACCTCTCGAGGTCATTACTATGGCATACAATATTTTGTTTGGTATGATCGGTAGCCCACTGGAAATGTATCTAACCAAGAAGTACATTTATCGATTATGCACAAGATTCTACGACTAACAAGTGTCTGTTTACCTAAAAAATACCATTTAGCGCCTCAAAATGACTCCAAATCTTGAGACCTAAAACGCTATAGAAAAAATACCAAAATAGAAAAATTCTCTATGAGTCAATGGAATAAGTGGGTGTTCATTGATATCCACTGAGCTCATTCTTCCCCCCTTAGGAAGAAATGGTCCTATTACATTGAGTGCCTCCATTAGTTGGGGAAACTTCTACTAAATTTGGCTCTTAATGAGCCACTTGCCTTGGTTCGGAGCTCATATTCTTTGACAACTCGATATAGTTGGATCCTATGTTAGCAAGTGCTCTTAATATGTGTGTCCATGATCTCATTAATGTGGCATGTTCAATTCAATATAGGTTGATATTTGTTGATTTCATCTACTCTATGAATCTGATGTGTGTAACAATGGTGGAAAGTATAGTTGAAGGTGGTCCACATTGAACATTGGGTGTTGGCCAAGTAAGGGGGGGATGCTTAGCTCAAAATAATTGTCACCCATAGTGTTGGTGATGGTGTAAGGTTCATAGTGAAGTGGCTAAAGCTTTTGATGGGTCCCTACAATTAATTCCTTCTACAATTGCAACCAAACCTAATCTCCCTCTTGAAACTTATGTGGAACCCAATGCTAATCATGACATTGTTTCTACTTAGTATTGGCTTTTTACAAGATATCATGGAAATGTTAGCAAATGTGATGAATTCGTTCAATAAACTTACTAGTTTTGTCAACATTAAATTAAACATGTGTATATGCTTCTTGCGTAGTTGCAAGGGGTAGTATGACATCATTGGGGCCCATGGATTGAAATCTTGAGCCCACTTAAAAGGAGTTGTGGCCAATTGAGCTATGGAGAGATTTGTTATAGTTATGCTGGAAATAGGGGAGACTCCCACCCCATGTTCTTGGATTCTTGGAGTTATACATGAACAAAATGTGCACGATCATCTAATTGGTGACCTCTGTTTGGCCATTAGTCTAGGGTGGAAGGCAATTGATGAGCTTGGTGTCAAACAATGACCAAAGGCTCGACCAAAATATGCTTAGGAACTTGTTATCCCTATTGATATGATTATCTATAGTATCAAAACATGTACCCACACTCATTTGAAGAATATTTTGGTAGTGGATTCTATTATGATACTTTTCTTGCAGACAGTTATAATGGTCATCTTAAAAAAAAATATCAATTCCCACAAACACACAATCATTACCATGCTTATTAGAAGGAAGGAGAGACATATAATCCATCAATATGGATTCCCAAGGCTAGTTAGAAGTAGGCAGAGGGGCGTACATGTGTTGCTTCTTAATGGATGGTTTGGCAATGACATAGACGATGTAGGACCTAATCAATTTTCCAACATCTTATCAAATTTTTTACCAATAAAAATACTTATGTAGCATTTCCACTATGATATTCTCTACACAAAAGTGTCCTACTACTTGAATGTAATGTGCCTCCTCAATCATCTTGGCACACTCACTTAAAGAAACACAAAAGTGTCCCAGGTAGCAAAATAGTGCATCGTGGAGGTAGAATCCTAGAACATGCTTGCCTACCATTAGCATCTAATATGTGGCAATGAATTCTAAGTCATTTTTGTATAAATGTGACCACACAAAGGTCTCGTTCCACAAACGGGGGTTTACTGAGGTAGTCTGCGACATGATTGGTGCTACCCTTCTTGTACTTTATGTTAAAATGGAAATGTTGTAGGTACGTGGACCATTTCTAATGGGGATCATACTGCAACTGCCCTTATGTCCGCATAAATTGTAAAGGCCTGTGATTAATGTGTATGATTGCCTCCTTCACTAAAATATAATGTTTCCATTACTAGCAGGATATCAGCAAATAGTATCAAGGAGTTTTTCACTATAATAGCCCATTGAATATCCTTGTTGATTAAGAATTCCACCCATAGCATAGTCAAAGGAATTTATATTAATATTAAATGGTTTTTTCATGTCTGATAGGTTGAGGACTGGTGTAAAGAAAACGTGGTATTTTAGTTCATCGAATTCCTTTTGTTGTGGCTCAAACAAAAATACCTTTTCTTTTGCTCCACTCTTGGTCACTTGAATTAAGGTCCAAGTGATATAAAAGAATCCCAACATGAATATTTGGTAGAAGTTAGCAAGGCCCAAGCAACTGTGAAGCTCTATTAGATTCATTGGGATTGGGCAATCCTGAATGACTTACAACTTGGTTGGATCCACATGCACACGTTGCTCATCAATAATGTAGCCTAGGTATTGGCCCTTGTCCATGTCAAAGGATCATTTTTTTAAGTTAACACATAGCTTGTGCTTCCAATGCATGTGAAAGACCTGTTAAATACGCCCCAAGTGTTTTACCCAACTATTGTTGAAGATGAGGATATCATCTACATATAAAACCACAAAAGAATTGGTGAAAGGCCTCAATATATCATCCATCAACCTCATGAAAGTTGTTGGGGCATTCGTTAAAACAAATGGCATGACCAACCATTCAAAAAGACCCTACTTGGACTTGAAAGTAGTCTTCCACAAATAAGTTGGTTCTATTGGGACTTGATGGTAGCCAAAATTCAAATCAATATTGCTTCAGTAATTAGGCCCTTGAGTTGGTGAAGAAGGTCATCAATATGGGGAATCAGGTATCGGTTCCTGACTATGATCTTGTTTAAGGCCTAATAATTAATGTAGAGTCGCTAGGTTCCATATTTCTTCTACGTGAGCACAATTGGGCTTCCATAGGGTGAGTAACTTGGTCAGATGTGCCCTTTTCAGAGTAGCTCTTGGATTTATTTCTTAATTTCCTCATTTTCTATGTAACACACCTAGTTAAAAAACTCGTGTAAAAATATATAAATACAACGGTTGATGGGACACTTATTCTGAGACGCATGTTGGGCAAGACATCCTAGGGGGTGTTCATTTGGTTATTTATGGCTAAGGAAATTAGAAAAGGCAATGGCTAGGGCTTTGGAAAGGTAAATGGCATTTTTCGCACATTTATTTATGAAAACAATGGAAATTAGGAGAAAAGGAAGGTGAAAGGTTACAGGTTGCACATGAGGAGGAAAATGAAGGAAAATAATGGAAAATGAAGAAAATAGAGGCTTTATTGATAAAAAGGCTTCTAAGGATCAATTGGCAAGCTTGGTCAGTGTAACCTTTTGTCAGTTGAGTTTTGGAGCTCTCTCATTATTCTCTCTCTCTCTCTCGTACTCTTCGATGCTTAGAGTTTTCTTGGAGCATTTTGGCACTAGAGAAAGAAAGGAAAATAATGCGAGAGGAATAAAATTTCAAGCAAGGAATGGTAGTATCAAGTAACTACAGTAGGCTTCATTCAAGGTATTGACTCGCATGTGTAGTTTCCCTGCTAGATTTGGCATGCATGGTATTGCATGTGGTTATTTTCTATCATGGCATGTGTTTTTCCAGGAGTGACAGTGTTTTTAGCCTAGCCTTTCCATTTCCAGATAGCCATGGTGTGATGGGGTTCTCATGTTTTAGCTGAGCTGGATTACCGGATGGATTTGAAGATGAGTGGGGTGGATCTCTAAATGATAGATCACATGGCCTAGTGGTCCCTGAACCAGATTGTGGATCACGGTAAAGCCACTGGCATAGTGATCCCTGAGCCAAACTGTGGGTTGTGGTAAAGCTAGGATTGTGTTGCCTCGGTGGGCCTAGGAATCCTTTCGGGTTAATGATAGGATATATGGTAAAGGAAAGAGGTGGTTTGGTCTCCGTTGGGCCTAGTAATCCTAGGTTTGGGATATGCAGTAAATATTGGAGAGTGGGTCTTAGTTTAGGGCCTAGTGATCCGAGTTTGGATTGCAGTAAAGCCTAAGAGACTAAGAGACAGGAAAATTCATCATGGTGTAAGTGGAGAAATCTGGTGGCATCCATGCTTGTTTGACATAGTGATCAGGTGGAGATCATGCTAAAGCATATTATGATGTGTTCATTTTGTTGGCCTAGTGATCCAGGATGGATTACGGTAAAGCCTAGTTTCTGTTGATGAGGGTGAGGTGGTTTAGCCTCGGTATGTGTTGGGCCTAAGAATTATCCTTAAACTACATCCACTTTCACTCCATTCAACATCCACTTTCTCTCCATTCATACATTTTCTCACCTCTATTCCACCACCATGTCATCACATAAGCTTCACTTTCATCATTAAATGGGTTATCATTGTGTTTTCCAAAACATTATTAATTCTTAGTATTTTTAAGAGAATTTGTGGTTAAACTTTAGAAAATAATATCCATATACTTATACCTAACAAATAGAATGAGTTTGTTGACATGTGTAGGTACAAAGGAAGATTCTAAGGCACCCTTATGTGGCACTCTATGTTCAAATTCGAATTTGAGGAGATCATGGACCTCATGGATAAGATCATGGACCTCATGGAGAAGATCATGGAGGATAGGGTTATGTGTCACCATTGGTTAAGAGATATGTGGATTTGAAGAGGGAATAGTGGATCCAGATTTATGAGTTTGTTATCATAAATTGTGTATAAATAGGAGTGTTATCTCCTTCATTTGTAACTTTGGAATTTAGAGTTTAGAATTGAGAAGTTAGAATTTAGTACCTTAGGATCTTATAAGTTTGTAATGAGAAGTTAGAATTTGGAATCATTGTAATAGAGATTTTAGAACCTCTTGGCATGTAGAACTTGTAATTGAAAATTTCAATTGAAGATAAATAAAATGGAGCTTCTTTGATATTCTACATAAGACTTCTCTTTTGATGTGCTTGTGAATCCTTGGAAGGTCCCCCATTGTCTAGCAAGTACACTTTTGTTTTGGTAAGCTATCATTTTATGTTTGTTTGTAAATTTCATTAGGTTGATATGTTTGAAATATTAATGGATGGCCTTTCGTAAGAAAGTATTAATGTTTCTTTCAATGAATCTGATTTGTTATTTAATGTTTAATTTCATTAGTTTAAATAGTTTTATGATTAAGATGATTAGAAATATTAATGAGCAATCTCCTGTAAGGGAGCTTTAATATTTCTTACACTTGTCACAATGTCTTTAGATTTCATTTTGATTAAATGACTAAATAGGTGTTGGAGATGGCAATGAAAGATCTCTTGTAAGGGAGATTTGGCATTTCTTCACCTAGCTTAGTTTATCTCTAAGTTCATATATATTGGATGATCCTCAAAGTTTACTTACTCGGGTTGATAGTAAATGAAATTCTAATTTGCATCTGCATTTTAGACCCAACAATATGCCTTGGTTGGCTCTTTTGGGTTGAATCCCACATCCATGCTTGGAATATGGCACGAGGGTGAATGGCTAAAGAGAGATTTGGCTCAACCATTCTATGGTCGGGTGAAACCTCGTAGTTCCATCTCCAGTTGCCAGGTTTATTGCATTCATTAATGAGAAATTCATTCCCTTGATTTCCATCTTCAAATGTATTGATGTATATGTGGATTTTGATGGTTGACATTTTGATGGTAATTATGTTCTTATTATGCTGGTTATATGCATATTTTATGACAACAACTATGTATGGCTTTCAACATGTTTTTACTTGTAAATGAATGGATAATGTATCTATGGCCTGATAGATGATAATGCATCAAATGACATGAGGGAACAATGGTTCATAGAGATTCTCAGATAAGTATGAGATCCCTACACTTAATTATGTTGTTTACACATGTAGGTTACATGTTGATGATATGTTTGATGAAATGTCTGGCATGGCTAGTAGGGGTCTGATAAAGGTCTTATTCGACTTATTGTGTTTGAACCATTGTTTCCCTGTATTTTTACTGATTTCAAGCTATCACTAAATTATGGGCAGTGGCCTAGGCTCTAGGCCTGAAAAAGTGGCTTAAATCCTAGGGTCACTAGCACGGAACTGGAAATTTTGGTCTCTGGTCACGATCAAGCAAGCCTGCGGGAGCAACTTTAGGTTGTTAGTCACTCCCTTGGCCATAGCATGAGAGTGATTATGCCCTAAGAGATCCAGAACAATAGCGGGACCTAGCGACAGGCTGTATGAGTGGCTCACATGTCTCTTAAGGGTTTTGTTGCTAATTTTGGATGATTGTGTGTGATGTTCTATTGATTCCACTTCCTTAAGGTCACATAGGAGGTCAAATTTGATCATAATAACCTCTTGTCTCATGTTTACCCCAGTTGGCATGGTTACTTGGGTGGATATGGGAGGAGGGTGTTATAGAGTGGTATCAGAGCATGGTTCACCCCTCGAAGTAGATGGGCGGTGTGCGTTGGTCGCGCATGCATGTCAGTTGCATGTGTGTCTCTTACACTTGCATTCCATGTGCTTGTTGCATTAGATAATGTAGATCATTGTTGTAGTAAGGTTGTCATGCAGAGCTTGATGTCGATTTTGTGGAATACATTGTCATGAGTATATGAATGGTTATATATTGTTATATGTCATTTACATGTTTTTGTATGTCACTTGATTACATCCTTGTATGTTAGTTTGGATTCTTGTGTGTTTGATTACATGTATCAATGTTGTAGGTTGGTTACAAGTATTGATCGCTTATGCTTGACTACATGCATTCATGTGTATGTGTAGTTGATTATGCATTGCGTATGCATGTTGATGGTTGCATGTGGAAATGTGTACAATGGAGTAATGGTTGTTGTCATGCATGAGGTCATGGTTTGTGTAGTTGATATGGTCATGCATTGATGACTAGACTCTAGCTAGAATAAAGTGTTAATGGTTTGGTACTCATGTGTTATATGTCTATATGAAGTTGTTATGCATGTATGGTCTTGGTTATAGTTATGCATGAATAGTAGGTCAAAAATGCTTGGTGAGGTCATTGTATGCAAGTTAGGTCATCATGGTGCTATTGGTTGTTATGATGCTAATATGTTGGCTGAGATAGAGCAGGAGATGCAGATCATCATAATGAGGTTGCAACATTGGACTTTGGGGTAAGAGTAGATCGTCATACAAGTATTGTATGTTGGGCATGCAGGTATGTAGGTTAAGGATTGTTATATGCATTAGGGTTATATAAATTAGGTTTATGTACCTGTCTTTTGACTATGGTTACGTACATGACAGATGATAATTGATTAGCATAGACATATGCACATGAGTCAGATATTCAAGAATGATGGTAACATGTGGTTGTATGCATTGTTATTATTGTTTTATGTTAGATAACTTGATGATTAGGTTATATGTTGTTGATGAGAATGATATATATCTTATTGTTGTCATATGTTATTAACTTGATGAATAGGGTTATCTCATTGAGATCTTGACGTTGTAATTTGGATTGGCCATATGAGTGATGGTTATGTTCATTGCATTGAAGATCTTGATGTTATATGTACTTTGTTAACTGGGCTTGGCTTATGCAGATTGTTATGGTTGCGATATTCAGGTATGAGTTGTCATATTTGTGATATGGTGTTGTACTAATCTAGACCGATCGTACATATATGATTGCTATGCATTAATGATAATTGTTTATGAGATAGGATGTGAACATGTTAGTTAGTTATTGTTATGGATAAAATGGTCTTATTTATGTTTAAGATGATGTGTGGAGAAGTTTTATCATGCGACTAGCTTAATTGTGCAAACAAGATAGCCTCCCCTGAGATACCGTAAGCTATGAGTTTGCTTATGTCGTATATTTGGTACTTGAATGTTTGATTGTGTTGCGTAGTTGATTGATTTAACATGGTATGGTTGCAAGTTGGTTGAATGTCTGATGAATTGCATAATATGAGTATTTGTTCAAATGATATTGTTTTAGGATGGTTATACTTATACATATGTGTTGAGACAATTGATATGTACTTGAGTGTAGTAGGTGATAGTGGTAGTGTTATGTATAATGACTATGAGTTGACTATGGATTATGACATGATTGTTAGTCTTGATAAATGCTTATTTCAAATTGATAGATAATATTGCCTTGATATTTGAAACATGTGGTTGACATGTGTGAGAAGTTGCAAGAAACATGCTTGGTATTAGCGTGACAAGGTAATAGTTGATGTGTTTATATAACTAAGCCTCGTCATAGTCCCAAGGGTTAGCTCAGTTGGTCAAAAATCATGGCTCACCATCGGGAGGTCAGAGGGTTGATTCTTCCCGAAGCCCTAGGGGTTAGGTCTTGCCAGTAGGCTGAGGGGCGATTAGCCTAGATTTTTCCGTGGACGTAGCGACCACTTACTAACCAGGGTGTTCATGAACCACACTAACAAAAAAAAAAAACACTAAGCCTCGTCATGCAACAAGGTAAAAAGCTAAAAGAAAGGAATTGGGCAATAATTTACTTGGGCTATGTTTGGAAACCCTATTTCCAAACAAATGAGTGCTTTGCACATAGGAAGTATTTTTAACCTTGTTTTGTCTGAAATTATGCGGATATGTGCTATATTCATGGACATGTATTTGATAGGTATATTAGCTAGTCTCTAGTTACAGGTGGATTTGTTAAGGGGATTGGAGTGCCTTGAGAGATGGAATGGATGTGTTCAATTGCAAGGCAACATGCTTTTCACAACAAGGTAAGGTATCTAGTGTATTGTTATGTTTATTTATGCACTGATAATTATGTGTTTATGGAGTATGATGCAGGGGATTGCATGGCTAAGAGACTGCCATAAAATTTTGAAGAAGGTTGAGGTTGAGATTTCCTTTGGAATCACTGGGAACCATGGGGATTGAGTCATGTTGTATGTTTTTATTTTTTTTCTCATGGTCTTTTGTGATTTTCTTGCACTTGATTTACAATTTTGTTATGTCTAGTGCATGATCATGCCACTTTGTTTGTGGTGTCATATTATTGTTGGTTTTCCATGGTTTTCTTCTTGTTTTCTTCTTGTTTTCTTCTCGGTATTTCCTTTATTGTTTTGAGATTCTTAGGAATTGGTTGGGAAAAGAGGAAAGTAATGGAGCTTGAGGAGAATCGTGTGGCACCCAAAAATTAATGTAAGACTCAGATGAAGCTCTATGCATGAGTAAGCACAACAAAACGTAAGACTATGATAGTTGATTGGACTGGTTGGGTCTATTGTGGTAAATGGACGGTGGTGGTAAAGTCATGAGAAAGGTAACCATGAAGGTAAAGTAAATGGATCTGAGGTGTCAGATGCCTTGGCTATTATTTTGAATGACTATTCTTAATGTTTTGCATGTGTTGCATGAATAAAGGAAGTTCTCATAACCTTGACCTTGATATCTGGCAATTATGTTATGATCATGATTATGCTGATGTTTACATGTATATGTATGTCATTTTCTGATAGGATCATGATTGTTTTATGTTGATGTTTACATGTATATATATGTATGTATGCATATTGTTTTCTAACAGATCATCAAGAATCATTTTTGTAGTAGAAAGATTGCATATGCAGGTGAATGGCATGAAGAAGTTCATGGCTATGAGTAATCAATTGAGAAGAGTAGTCATGACAAATATACAAGGTCAGTATCATATGGTTATGAGTTGATATTATGTGATTATATTATGTCCATGTTACGTATAGTTTATACTGAGGGTTACATGATTCGAATGGAAAATGGCATCAACCCATGGTACTCACCCACCCATATTATTCATCGACCCATGGAATTTACCCATGGTATTGAAAATGGCATCAACCCATGGTACTCATCCACCCATATTATTCATTCACCCATGGAATTTACCCATGGTGTTGTAAATGGCATCCACCCGTGGTATAGTAAAATCCACCCATGGTATTCATTCACCCATGGAATTGACCCGTGGTATTGTAACGTAAAAATACTATAAGTAACAAGTCACATTTTGTAAATTGACAGGGTCCACCATAATGTAGCCTTTACAGTTCAGAGGCATGTAGCCGCCGCATCTCTTCTCAGAGATAATCTACCATCACCCGAGCTGGTTTATTTCCATTTCTGGTTGTAAGCATATTTCAGTATTTTCCATTAATGAAATGAAGTATTATTTCTGTTGCATCTTTGTGTATATGGTTATCTCTGTATTTTGTTGCATTCATGTTTAAATCCAGATCAGTGGGTTTTAATAAAAAGTTTCTTTGTGGTTTTGTTTATTGGGCATTCTCCTATTTTTCTTCTAGCAATTCAAGTTTTCAGATCTTATGGGCCTTTCCCCCAAGATCCATTGCAATCTTTTAGATCTTGAGGGTCTCTCCCCCCAAGATCCATTTCAATCTTTTAGATCTTAGGGGCCTCTTCCCAAGATCCGGATTAGTGGTATCAGAGCAGGTTATGATTCCATGGGAATGAGGGTTTGATAGATATTTCAATTTCAAATTTTGCAGCAATATTTAACAAACTACAAGCATGTGCTACAACCTCCATAGAGCACTCTCTTGGGTCAAGCAGGAAGAATTTTTCTTTTCTCATTTTTTTGCAGGAATTGTTTTTGGGTGGCGACTTTGCAGATCAGATCTGAAACATTTGGTATAAAATTTACAAAAACAAATACTAGATTTGGATTCCCCTCGAAAAGTCACCCAATTTAAAAAAAAAATGGGTCGAATCAGAGTTCGAATGTGGGCGATATCGCTGATTTAAAATCAACTATTTTATCATAATTTTTGTGGCGACGGAACTGTTGCGGTGTGAATCTGAGATCTCAGAGTATCCAGATAAGGATTTCCAACTCATGGGAAGATGCAAAATGATCCTTCTGCTTCCAAAAACATATTATAATAAATATTATGAGTGATATTTACTGAGTTATGCCCATTTTAATTCTGGAGCAACATTCGGAGTGGGTTCCCATTGGAGACGTGACCTCCCACCCCACTTTAGTAGGCACCTGCTTCACATTCATCAGTCTCAACATAGCATCATTCAGCTTAGGTTATTTGCAAATGTGCCCTCCCACCCCAGGCTATGTAGGCACCTGCTACTTCATCATCAACCAACATCATGGTTATGGGACAACCACACAAAATCCTTGGCATCGAAGTCCATTTGCTAGGCCGCACACTGTTAGTATCACAGTTGATCACAAGCATTACAGGGTATCTCTACCCTCGGATCTTCATTTGTCATGGTTATGGGTTATCCACAAACCCACACTTCATCGAAGTCCATTTGCTAGGCCGCACACTGTCAGTATCACAGTTGGTCACAAGCATTACAAGGTATCTTTATCCTTGGATCTTCGTTCATCATGGTTATGGGTCATCCACAAAACCACACTTCATCAAAGTCCATCTTCTAGGCCACACACTGTCAGAACCATAGTTGGTCACAAGCATTATAGGGTATCTCTATCATCAGATCTTCATTCATCATGGTTATGGGTTAACCACATAAAACCCTTATCTTCAGTGGCTCTTCATATTCAACAAAGGCTTTGCAGGAGGGAACTTTACGCAGTGGGGACCATTGCTTCTTAAGGAGGGAGGAATGATCCGAATGGAAAATGGCATCAACCCATGGTACTCACCCACCCATATTATTCATCAACCCATGGAATTTACCAATGGTATCGAAAATGGCATCAACCCATGGTACTCATCCACCCATATTATTCATTGACCCATGGAATTTACCCATGGTATTGTAAATGGCATCTGCCCGTGGTATTATAAAATCCACCCATGGTATTCATTCACCCATGGAATTGACCCGTGGTATTGTAACAGAAAATTACTATAAGTAACAAGTCATGTTTTGTAAATTGACGGGGTCCACCACAATGTAGCCTTTACAGTTCAGAGGCATGTAGCCGCCACATCTCTTCTCAGAGATAAGATACCATCGCCCTAGCTGGTTTATTTCCATTTCTTGTTGTAAGAATATTTCAATATTTTCCATTAATGAAATGAAGTATTATTTCCACTGTATCTTTGTGTATATGGTTTTCTCTGTATTTTGTTGCATTCATGTTTAAATCCAGATCAGTGTGTTTTAATAAAAATTTTCTTTGTGGTTTTGTTTATTGGGCATTCTCCTATTTTTCTTCTGGCAATTCAAGTTTTCAGATCTTAGGGGCCTTTCCCCCAAGATCCATTGCAATCTTTCAGATCTTGAGGGTCTCTCCCCCCAAGATCCATTTCAATCTTTTAGATCTTGGGGGCCTCCTCCCAAGAGCCAGATCATTACATCAGCAAAATGAAAGGAATGTGGTCTACGACATGCTAGGATAAACATGGATAAGACACTGGAAGCAAGGTTTCTTGGTAAGGATAGTGCGGTTTTGGATGTGTCGTACTATTGTTGTGCATATCTTGTATATGTTGTACACATTTCATCTATGATGTGTGCACATGCGATGTTGTGTATATATAGTGTTTGTACATGTTGTTTATGCAATGTTACGTATAGGATGGTACAGATAGTTTTGTGTGCATATGGTGCTCTACGCATGTTGGATATGCAATGTTCTGTACAGACGATGCTATGTACATGTTGGATATGCAGTGCTATGTATAGGGGGTGTTGTTTGCATATCGTACATGTGGGGCTATGTACATATGGTGTTGTGTGCATGATTTTACCAGTGATGTTGTGTGCATGTGGTGCTATGTACACATTGTGCAAGTGGCACTTTGTGCAGGTGGTGCTGTGTACATGTCATGCATGTGGCATTGTGTACATGTGGTATCACGTACTTGTTGTGCATGCGGTACTGTGTACATGTTTTACAATGGTGCAGTGTACATGAGGAATTGTGTACACATTGTGTAGGTCGTGCTTTGTACATGCGGTAGTGGTGTACTATGGGATTGAGTGCATGTCGTACATGCTGTGTTGCAACCATGTGGTACTATGTATGTGCATTTTGTATTCATGGTATCGTGACATATGCATTCATTGTGTTGCACTCTATATACGTATTTGTGTTGTGTTGTACACCGGACGTAGGTGTATGTGTTGTATGCGAGGTGTAGGTGGATGTATTGCATGGTGCTGTCTGAAATGTGCGATTGTATGTGCGTGATGCACACTATGTGTATGTGCACATGGTTGAGGAGAAGACATTGGGTGATTGTCGGGTGTGGAAACCGATCTAGAGTGTGTACAGAATAAGGACAAAGGTAGAAGCTAAGGATTCATGAAAGGATAAATATCAACATTTTATTTCCGTTTTATTATGCATATGATTTATGACTATGGTCTATGATGATTACATGTGATTTATGATTTTGGTTTATGATGGTTACATGTGATTTATGATTTTGATGGTTATGTTTTGAGCTAACCTGATGTGATATTTTCATACATGTTGATTTGGTCAAATATGCTAGTTTGACTTTTTGTGATAGGAAGCAAACATGATTGCAAATGTGCCTTATTGACGAGTTACCAATGAGGTATGATGTGAATTTATTTTAATCTAATGGAAGATATGTGCTTGGTACAGGAAGCATGGAAATTCTTGGTTTAATGGCCGAAATCGACTGCAAGAAATAGCAACAACAGTGAAAGAAATTGGAACATGTAGCAATATGCTTGTAGAGTGCTTTATGAGTAGGGACATTGTGTGACAATGGTACCCAATAGTTTCCATTTATTTCCATAAGCATGCCATGATTAGTATGATGGTTTTGAGGCAGGTATAGTTTCCTCTCTCTCTCTCTCTCTCTCCCTCGCCCTCTCTCTCTCTCTCCCTCACTCTCTCTGTCTCTGTCTCTGTCTCTCTCTCCCCTCTGTCTCTCTCCCCCCTCTCTCTCTCTCTCACTCTCTCGCTCTCTCTTTCTCTCTCTCTCCCTCCCTTGCCCTCTCTCTCCCTTGCCCTATCTCTCTCTCTCTCTCCCCCCCCTCTCTCTCTCTTTCTCTCACTATCTCTCTCTCTCTCTTTCCCTCTCTCGCTCTCTCTATCTCTCCCTCTCTCTCGCGCTCTCTCTCGCTCTCTCTCTCTCTCTCTCGTTCTCCACCCCCTCAATTTCTCTCTCCCCCCTCACACTCTCTTTCTCTCTCTCTCCCCCTTGTGCTCTCGTTCTCTCTCCCTCTCCCCCTCGCGTTCTCATTCTCTCTATTCCCCCCCTTTCTTTCTCCCCCTTGCGCTCTCATTCTCTCTCCCCCTCGCGCTCTCGTTCTCTCCCTCTCTCTCTCTCTTCCCCTCGCACTCTCTCTCTCTCTCTCTCTCTCTCTCTCTCTCTAAAGCTAAATAAAAATTTGGCCCTAAATAGTTTGGAAGGTAAACTAGATACAATATGCATCAAATAATAAATGAGAAATATTGCAAAGTTAAATCATGAGTGTAAGAAAAGAGTCTTGAACCTTTCAACTTTTCATTTAAAAGAAAATAAACATCAGGAAACTCTAGAACTAGTGAAGGAAGAAATACAAAATAAATTAGAAATTGAAACAAATTGTCTTATAGAAGCAAAGAGCATGGGAAAAATAATTGAACATAAAGACAAGTAAAGCTATGTTCAGGTAAGTTCTAATGACCATAATTATGACATACTCAATAAAACTCCAAGTTCAAAAGAGTTATGAATATTTATAAATAAATATCTCATTATAGAAGTTCAAGATGAATTAAAGAAGGAAGTTCAATAAGTATAGAAATTTAGGAAGGAATGGAAATAATAAACAACTAGGAATGGAAAAACTATTATTAGGGATAGAGATCAAAATAATAAAATAAATAGGAATTTTGGACACTCTTGATAGTCTCTTGGAATTGTTGTGGCTTCCATGAAGAAAAATGCCTATTTTAAGTTGAATCTCAAGAAAAATTGGTATTATATTACTAGTTGATACTTGGGAGCATGAATAATATAAGTTCCTTAACATAAAAGTATTTATATTGTGGTTGATATTGAACAAGAGATTCTAGCACAGAGGGATTAAGAGCATAATTAGTTACATAAGAAAGAAGTATTTTCCTTACTTTAAACTTCACTATAAAAATATCTTAATTAGTACATGTGGATGTAGATTTTAGATACTAATTCTAAGAAAATCTATATATAAATATGGCATTCTATATCTATTAATTATATATTTTATAAGAAAAACAATCTCGATAAAAAATGTCCTTACAATGGTTTCAAACATGATATTTACAATATAAGAACTGAAGGCAATATCCTCTTTCTAGGAGACTTTAATTCTAGAACAACAACTAATCAAGCTATTATTTTGAGCATTGATTCCAACTCTAATCCTTTGTCTCAATATGAGGGCCTTAGTTTACCTTTAAGATACAAGAGAAACTCTATAGAGCTAAAGGATAAATTAAGTTTAGGTGATATCATTCAATTTTGAACCACCATATTATATCATTCAATTTCTAACCACCATGTTATGTTCATTGTGGAAAAGTATTCCAATAATCAAACCAATCTCTTATCTTGTTTTGTCGACTTTAGAAAATATTCTGAATGACATTTGGAGTCGATTAAAAGAACTAAAAGTTCCTTTCAAATTTGAGAGTTTGCGCAAAAGGTTGTGTGAGAACATTAATCCAAAGTTTGTGATCACTAACGGTTAGCCAAAAGAAATTAATTATAATATAGGATTTAAGTAAGATTGTGCCTTGTCCCTGCAGAATTCTTGCCCATCGCTCCCTGCAAAAGTGAAAAAGGGAAACATTGCAAAGTCTAAACCCAAACACTGGGTCCCTTGTCTTCCGCCGCCAGTAGTAAGCTCTGAATCCTCAAGCTCGGAAGACGAGGAGAGCGATGCAGAACCGGACCAGGCCCCTTAATCGACGGATCTGCCCACTGATACTCTTGTGCCCACCTCTGTCTCAGCAGTCTCCCAGAAACGCTTCCATGAGGCCTCCTCTTCTGAATCAGATAAGGAGATCCCCCTGTTGGAAAATACCAGTCTTCAAGTTGTTCTAGCTCATTCTCCCCAGGATGGCTGGACAACAGTCAATAAAAAGAAAGGGAAAAAACATCGTGTTGAGAATTTTGCCCCTGTTGGGTAAAAGTCAGTTCTTGTTCTCATGTCAACTGTTGTAGCTCCTTGTATGGTTCATTCCTTTTCTGGGACCGAGGTTGATAGTTTCATCATTTCTGGTCGGCCGATTTCTTGCCTCTCTTGACTGTACTATATTTTTTACTCAATAGAAATAGTTTAATTTAAAAAAAGAAAAAAATTGTGCCTTGTCCCCTACCTTTCTGGAAAATATATCATTAAGTAAGGGGTTTGTGTGGAGGAAGAATGTTATGTCAACCTGACTCTAGCTAGTATAATCATGATCCTTCTTTATGTTGATAATTGATAACTATCCAAATTGGCACATTTTAAACACATGCTCGTAACCTTTTTGATGTTATTTTTCAACTTCCCATTTATTCCTTATGCATTTTTCATCCATTATCACCCTATTTCTGGTGTAGGTACAAAATTTTCCTTTTTGCTACTTTTACTTTATTCTTATGCATCATGTTGTGAAATTGTCATCTTTCATATTAACATTGTCAAATAGGAGCAAAAGTTATTGGTTGCAACTCCTCTGTGGTTCTACAACACCAACTACAACCCCATAACAAATTCTTCCAGTCGACACACAAGTGCTGCAAATCCTCAAACCAAGACAAGCAATTACTGTGACTCTCCTCTGTTCCATTACTGCAACTCCTCTATGTTGCTACAACACTAACATGGTCGCTTACATAAGGGAATGCTAAAAATTTCCTATGATCAATGAAATTGTTACAAATCACAAATGCCTTGGAATTTGCATTACTACAACTCTCTTTGTTGTAAGTCTAGCATACTACACAACACGCTCGCCAATGCTCCAACTATACACCCAACATGAGTCTCTCATAATGGAAGGCTATAGAGGAAAGTGGGTGAACAATTAAGAAGAACGACTTGTTAGAAATTAAATTACAATGTAATGAATAGAAAATATTGGAAACACAAAAAAGCATGAAATAAGAGAGACAAAAATATGCGTTGTTTCATCTAATCTAGGCTACATCCATAGAGAAACAACATGTGCTTCCTTTTATATTATCCATCAAACTAAAAGAATACAACCTACAACACATTTGTTATAACTTCCTCTTCGCTCTCACACAGACTCCTCTATTTTTCTCACAGAATAAATACATAGTCGCAATACAATTCCCTCATATTGATGCAGGTGCCATTAGTGTAATTTTAAGGTCTAAAATGACCCTCCTAAGAAAATTGTACAACTAAAATAAAATTTATAAGAACCAATAGGATTCAATATGATGATATCAACCATGGGGGATTATTCACCATTTTTGGAGTAAAAATTAATAAAATAATAAAACTACTTTTTCAATTAGTATTTTCAACTTATCTCCCTAAGGTTTAACTCAAATTATGAGCGGAAGTTCTCATTGAATGCAAAATGTAATTCCTCATCTATTTACTTTTTTATTAACACAAAATTGATAATAAAATAAACAAACATATATCAAACTTCAAATAATCATACACTTTATATATATATATATATATATATATATATATATATAAATTAACTACTTTTTCTATTATTAAAATAATTTAACTTTTTAAGAAACTACAATTATCTATTCAATATTAAATTCGTTATTAAAATTTAACCACCAAAAATTTGATTCAACTTTTTTTAAGAAATTGATTGAAGTGATATATATCTTTCAATATCTTCATCAAATCACTTTCTTATTGTGTAATATCTCTATTAACAAATATCCTTTAT